>JBBPNY010000232.1:0-28291 GCA_038091165.1 Rubroboletus pulcherrimus
CACCAGCGAATCGTGTTTAGAATCAGCGTAATTGCGACCGAAACCCCCCCCCCCCCCCCAGCCCTCTCCGCATCCGCATGCTACTTCATCTCTGACTTGTATTCAACACGGCCAGAAACGGGGTGCGGCGCTACTAGTTAGCCAATCTCTACTGTATTTATCCAGCTCCGCAGAGGGGCAGATTCTATCCCTCCCGCGACACCGCACGACTATCCTACAACCCGGTGTAAGTTTGTCTGGTCTGAACTTCTGCTAAAAAAAACTTACTGGTATAAGTAACGAAAGGCTGTGTATAACCTGGACATCGTTCGAAATGGCTCATCAAGCTTGTTTTCCTTGTAAAAGTCTTCTCACAGGTCGGGCAGGCCCACTTCACGGGGACGTGTTGCTCCTTCATGTGTCTCTCGAGGCTCGACTTCTTCATCGGCAAGCTATTGGATCCATGCCAGAGACACGTAAATGGCTGCGAATCAGACATGATGCCGTGTCTAAGGTGTAGATGGGGTTTAAGGTCCTTCCCCTTTACTCGTTCGTTGCAGGACGTCCCGTGGTCTTCCCACTGACATATGACCTCCCTTTCGTCAATCAGGATGCCATTGAACGATATCATATCCTTTGGGGATGCTATATTGAGACAGCTTCCACGGAGGAAATAGCAACATACCAGAGGTGACCAACTTTGATTGTATCCATTCAGGCACTCTGTGGTCGACGCCGCCAGAATGTCCTCGTCCCATACGCCGAGAGAAGCGTACTGAAGTATACACGGTTCGCAAAGGGCGGCGCATGGGTCTGTTGGACAATCAAATGCACAAAGACTGCGACGGCAGCCATTGTAAAAAAAAGTTTCAATGGAAACTCCCAGCTAGGACTCACCGAGGGTGTCCATGAGCAACCCCCTCAGCGGAAGGACTCAGATAACTGTCCTGGATATTCTGCTCGTTGGAGAAGGGATTCGACATTTGCTTTGGGGTTCTGCTGTGCGTCGGACATCCCATCTTTATCCTACAAGACTAGCTCCAAAAAATCTTCTCTAGGACATAAGCTCCAGGCGTATCAAGCGCTCGCCGATATGCTGTGCTGTCCAAAGAATTATCCAACGTTGAAATGTTTATTGTCCATTTGATCTAGATCCTCGTGGCGTTCATTTCGACGTGCCACCCTGGAAGACTGGCAATGAGAGTGCCGCCAAATTTTGAGGCAAGCTATGATTCCGAAACGTAAACAGGCTGCAAAAGGGATAGCGATGCTGGGATCGATAACATACGTGATACCCGCGGCCAGATAGCTGTAGTGGATACAGCTCAGCGAGAAGTTCGCCAACTCCTGCCAATTTCCGGGAAGGATGTTGGCAGACCGCGTGTTTACCAACTCGCACTCAAAGTTGCGGTCTGAGGGCGCTCTCCGGGAGGTGGTCATTATGAACAAATTCCAAATTTGGACCATATCGCCAACTACTCCAACCCCTTCCCATCCCACCCTCCTTCAAGTTTGATTTCGCCAATGCGCCATCCTATGGGTGGAGTTTCCTGGTCGGATCAACGAGTCGAGCCCGATAATCATTCAAATATTCACCTCTTCATATCCCCACTGACTTTTGTTATTTTCAGTTCCAACTCCAGCAAGAGCCATTTAGAATCGCATCCGGCCGTCGCATCTCATGTCAAATCTTACTTTTACGCTACTTTTTCCTGAGCACGCACGGAGCCATGGCATGTCATTTAGCATGATATATCCGTTGCGTTAGCGGGTCGTATTTACTCTTTAGAATCGAATTGCGACCGCAATACTGCCCACTCCAGGGCCAAGCCCTGAGATCTCTGCATTCGCATGTTACTTCGCCTCTGATAGTTATGCAGTCAAGCGAATGGTTATAGTGTTTCTCTCGACTTCGAGGGACAGGTTCACCTCACCGACATCGACAATTGTCGGCCGGTGTCCACTTCTGATGCGGACACTAACCGCTAGCGCATTATCTTCCTCCTCGTGAAAAGGGAATGATTATTTCTGAGGGTTGGGCACATACAGCTTGGTGGTATTGTGTCTCACTTTACGCTGCTCTGACACTAAAATCACTGTCATCCATCCTGCTGTGTTGCAGGGGTGTCCATATGGATGGATCAAATGAGTTGAAGCTCACGTAAGGGGCCCGAGCTCGGCAATTGGAACCGCCTGATAAGAGTTGTACTCCTGGAGACGTTATTTAATTCTTCAGCTAGATATGAAGTTATATTGATCCAGCGCGCTACTGGCAATACTTTCATCCCAAAGAAACCGTACCTTTTTTTGTCCTTTGTAATCTCCACGGTCCCAGTTGAGCCCTTGAGCCTCCACGGTGTTATACGGCAGAGTCCCGGAAACTGCGGAGAGAATTTTTGACAAGTACCCAGCAACTCGAAAGGTTTACACCATGTGCCAAGTGACTCATCTCATACACGCCACAACGCGCCCACCGTGAGTAGGACGTTCCATCACCTCCGATCCGCTCGATCAGGACGGAAATGATCGCCCTTTGGCCCCGTGGGAAAACAATGTACCGACGATCGGATTCGGAAATCATTTTCCGAGGAGAGTAGTGGAGGGGCTCCAGGATATTTTGTTCCAGTGTTGTCTTTTTTTTTCCTCAATGCTCGGTGTCATCATCATGTACTGCAAGACACTCCGTTTCATTTGTGCCACAAGGAAAACCAACTCGGGATTATCAACAATTGCAGTTTTTGCACATACAGTCAGCTACCCCATCTTCCCATCATAGTGGACGTGTACCACAGAATGCAACCGATCAAGTATCAAGCTGAGCACCTGATTCGATGGTGCAGTGCCGTAGAGCAAGTAGTCTGACCAAATGCGTTCACGAAGCACCATTCCATCTTCAGGCAACACAGAATGGAACTGTCCTCCTCTGAGCGCAGGGATATCCTCGAAAGCACTGAGGCTGAATCCGTAAATTTGCTCTTGGAGGACTCGCACGGACGGTTCATCCGGACTTAATGGAACTTGCATCGAGTCAGGGTGAATGCCATCTTGATCGCGCAACGACGAGTCTGCCATTTCCTCTTCTACCTCAGCTTGGTCTACCTCGTCCTCGTCAACAATGGCCACGTTGACCGCTTGCATACGATGGAAGATGACATATGACCACCAAAAGCCAGTGACTGCGATGAGTATCACGGACTCCTGGTGAGGGTACATCTGAAAGAGATGGTACGCTTGCTTGCTGACTTGTTCACGTGCGAGTTGCATGGGTCTTATGGCATTGTGGAGACTCGTTCGAACATCGTGGCAGCGAGCGCCACAAGACTTGAGTTCAGCGAGCAAAGGGAAACCAAGGTACGTGACCCTTCGCGCGAGATGCGAGAGCTGGCTGGTATTTTGTGGTCGAAAGAAGGTGACTTTGCGCGTGATGGCAATGTCGGGAATTCGGGAGCGATTGCGGTGGGACGGAACGGACATGCTACGGATTGAATCCAATATCGTGTTTCCGACGTCATCCTGTAGCTCATCCAACTGCTCGTCTTCCGTAGACAAGAGGTAGCGAGGACCAGGGGTGGTATACGGTCGGGATGGTTGGTGTCCCAGGTCATACCACAGATAAGCTTGGGGGGCGACGGATAATGAAGCATGTCCCGCAACGAGATCTGCAAAGATCTGTGTCCAAGGTTCGTACCATGGAGCCTCCAAATTACGGGGGTTCCATTGCCTGCTGTAGGCGGCAAGCAACGAAAGGAGACACTTGCGCTCGGCAAGCTGATTGTGTTCGTGACCGGGAAGACGAAAGGCTGTTCGATCGGACATCGGTGTGGACCTGGTTCAATGGGAGGCTGGCCCATCGCATCAGTGATACTTTGTATACCAAACAATCTAAATAAAATAATCATCCACTCCTCGCGTGTGCACGTGATCCCTGGACAAGTGTTCCAATTCGAACTGGCGCCATCCCATTCGCTTTTACATCATTACTTACCATGTGAGGCCTGGAAGATACGATAACTCGTCGCTCCTGCGCTGACATCCTTCCAGGTCTACTGCAGAACACCGTGACCCTGTTTCTGCCGAGCGCAGACCCGCCGCAGCTGCTGCCACACACCCCTTTCGTGTCTATGGCTACAAAGTGACCCACGAATGGGTCTGGAAGCTTGGCAAAGACCTTGACCTCGATCAACCAGGTATCAGCAAAGATTCACTCGAAAGCGCCGTTTTCGAGCACCTCATGTTCCGCTTGCCCGGTCTACAACGGCACTTTCTCGACGACCCGTCCGACGCCGAATACGGCGACAGTCATTGTCTCGCCATCGCCAACAATTGGAACCCGAAGAAACGTGCACTCGTGGCCGGCCGGTTGGATCAATGGAAGACCGTTCTTGGTACGCAAGAGGAACCGAGGTGGTATATACCTACCCGGGACACAATACCCCGCAGGTACGTCGTTCATCCCTGCTTTTTTTTCCCAAGAGGTTCTCCGACAGTCCCTCATTCTCTACATATGGCCAGGTGAAGATTCGTTGCGTCGATCTGTGTCTCCCGTCGGAGCAGAGTTTTTCCCATTTTCGTTGTGGGGACGGTCGCACGATTTACTTGTACTTTCGCTCATCACCATATTCGATCATCAAACGACTGCTTTGATAGTCAACTGTGAGAGCCAGTGTCATTCTGCCGTGATCGTTTGAGCACTTTTGATCAACCCCTGAAAGTGGACCGCCCAAGACTATCGCGTCACCCTTCTTTCATTTGTTGCCATCATACTAACTTGATCTTTTTACCCCGTTGCATGTTTCAAATTATAATTCGTTCCTCGTCTCTTTTCGAGAAGATTGAGGAGAATGGTTCCCTCCTCGGCCGACTATCTCCTTGCCAAGAGCTCCTCCACCGACGACCTGGCGTGCTATTCCACCAACCACGTGGACACTATCATCCGATCCCGCTGGAATATACCAGAGTCACGTCAAGGACTGCCACGTACGCCTAAAAATCCGGAGCAGAGCCAAGAAAGAAAAGAGGACGCGAAGCAAGCTCGAAAAAAATCCCCGGAAGAGGGCTTCAGCGCTCAGACTGTTGCCGTAAAACGCAGCAGCGACGCGTCCTGCTTTGGACAGGTTCGAGTTTGTTTCGTACCGTTGCATCGGTTTTGGATGGGGTATATGTCGGGATTGGTAGGGCTGGGTGTTCCTGATGCTTTCTTCGCCGTCGCATGAAGGTCAGATGCCACTGCTTCTATGCACTCCAAGCTGGTGAAGGCCGATCTCGTGAGGCGCTGCTCGCGCGGGCGAGCGACAAGCGTTGAAGCGTTACTTGGCTCGTTTCGCTCGCTACTCACCCCTACCATCGCTCCTTAATCCTAGTCCGCCAAAACCGAAACCCATGGTTCGCCGGTCTCTCTGGGATTATCCTGCACGAAATACCAATGGAGAACGCGTTCATGCTGCACCACACGAAAGAATCAGCTAAAACGTACGTTCTACTGTAACTCGTCCCTCGATCCCCTCTTCTTATATACATCGTTGGTCTCACAGTCATACTCAAACTCAAACTCCCACCAGTGTCATTCTGCCCTGTGGTCCTATCTAATCCCGGGAGCAAAGAAAGTGACGGTTTTGTTGAACGTTGATGCGTATATAGAACGTTGAACTCGGGTTCCAGCAGCGCGTGTGGTATCAAGATTATATCGTTATCTGAATCATTCTACATCGTACATCATCATCCCCAAATTTCCTAGTAAAACATATTCCACGAGACGAAAAAGACACAAGAAAAAACGCGAGCGATTGGAAGGTAACGTACGACATAAGTAACTTCATGTCAAAATCATGTCTGTCTGTTTGTCTGTAGGTAGGTACTAGGTAAGTAGCATTGGATGATTGGCATTGCAATCGCAATAAAAGCACCGGCTTTTGTAAAAAAAAAAAAAAGAAAAAAGATATTACAGCCATGGATACGGCGCAAAACAGCAACGATACACTGACCAGAAAGCAAAAAGATGGGTCTCGACGAGCACCACATAGGTCTCACTGAACCCGTCTCTGCAGATACCTTGCACGAGCGCGCTCCATCGATTCGCGAAGCTCAGGACTTTGCCACGCGCCCTCGTCCTCTTTGAAACTCGACACGAGGGGTGCCAATGCGTCCGATTCGACCGACGTTCCGCGGGCAATACAGCGGGGTAAACTCGATACAGCGAGCCCACCGTGCGTCGATCGTCCAGGCGAGTGATGAACCGAGTCCGAGTCAAACTGGCGTTTTCGCGGGGACGCGCTGCCGGGAGGTGACATGGGGTATGGAGAGTAAGAAGGCGGGAGGGGGATATCACGGGGTCTGTGTGTCCGACGGAGTGACCGGACAGAGCCACGCCGGGATATGGACGGACCGGCCGCCGATAGAACGGATTGATTATCTCGTTCCTCCACCCAGGCGTCAGAGCCATCGTCGACCTCGTCTTCTTTGGCATCGCTCATGACTACGATTTCGCGGCCGAGGGCTTTTTGGCCTTCTTGGATGAGACGGGTGAGATGGTCGCCTATCCAATCCATTTGGTCTGCCTCGGGTTCGGGTTCGGGCTCGTCGTCGTCCACGTGGTGGTGCACGTGAACATAGTCGACCTCCGATTGAGGAGAGGTATATGCGGGTGATACGCTGCGGGGAGGAGTGAAGGTTTGTGGTCTTGCACGAGGCTTGCGGTGATGACGAACGGAGCGCCGTACAGACGATGGGGTCTGACGGGGCTTGCGGGTCTTGAGAGACTGCGTGGCCTCGGTCTGTTTAGGCTCCGCAGCGTGAGATGAAATCAATGAGGATAGAGAATAGCCTACTGGTTCGGGATCGCCAGGAACCCAGTCACCGCGTTGATAAGGGGGAGGTGGAGGAAGTTGGCCCGGTTGTCTACCCCGGTCCCGCCAGCTAAGGCATCGTTGAGCGACTCAGGAAGGGGGTGGGATCAAGTTGAGAACGCACAGTCGATATACGGTAAGGCCAACGGCGGTGCCGATCAGGGCAGCGCTCAGCGCTGTGGACACAATCGAACCAGCGAGGGTGCGGCGCCGCTTTGCGGGGGGAAGTTCTACATGAATAACGATGAGCAAGTTGCAAGTGAATAGCATGAACGAACGAGATTGAAGGGAAGGTAGTTGGGAAGAAAGAAAAGATGGTTCGTTTTCCGGTAAAAAAACGGTTGGCGACCGGCTGGCGTTCCACGTAAAACGTGAAGTGGGATTACATATACGGCAGATGTGATGGGGGGGGAGAAGAAGACGGACCAGCGATCATTTCTTCGACCTCTTCTTCTGGGTCGCGGAGGGGCATGTCAATGTCCCTGTACTTTGCAGGGGTATCGAGATAGCCGATGGTGGATGTGGCAGAGGTGGCGGCGTGGCTCGGCTCTGGCTCGGACGGTATCCAGCCTCTCTTTCGGGCGAGTGGTACAGGCGGGGAGAGGGTATTTGCGGGAGGAAACCGAGAGGGAGGAAGAGAGGCGAGCTGACGAGATATGGAACCAGCTTCGATCCGGGATTGGGCCAGAGCTGGGCCGGGATTGGCCAAAAAAGGGTTATACAAGCCTGGAACATTGAGGGTGAATGTAAACGGGAACTGCATGATTTTGTTCGTGATGTTTCGTGAAGAAAGATGGCAGAGAGTGTTCTAACAGACGGGGAATATAAAAAATGCGTAAATCGACCTCGCTCTCATCATCCTCGGTCGAACACATCGTGGGAAAACACTGCCTCATTCACAGCACCGTCATGTTCTGGCATCGGGCGTGCATTGCTACATGTCCAAGACATTCATGTACAACGAATGTACAGTATAGACCCCGGGAGGAGAAGACAAGGCAGACGCACAGCGCGGACATCTCGGACGTTCGCGCTTCTTCATCCCAGTCCGATAATCGGAAGCATGCTCCGGATGGCAAAAGGTTCCCGCGAAACATCTCAGGTAGTTGTTTTCCACACGCACTCGTACTGTATCAGCGGGCTTAAAACACGACCTGCGCGTGCGGCGTGCTTCGCAAACCGAATCTCCGTCCTAGATCTGCGTCCATGGACGGTCCGCCGATCCGGCGCGTGCATGATCATCGACGAAGGCGCAGCCGAAACGCATTCTTGGACGCCCTCGAGTGCGCGTCTAGGTAAGCCTCGTAGAACCCCGCGATGAACTCTTCTGCCTTGAATCCGAATCGGTTGTACAATAGCTGGAGGTGGAATCGTGAATCACCAACATCGTCCATATGATCGTTCGGGCGAAAGTGAAAAGGGGCAGTAAACAACGCACCATCGCCGGACTGTTGGCAGAAACATGGAGGATAATGTCCCGATGCGGGTGGAGCGCAATGAGATGGTACAACATCGCCCTAGAAGGGTGTTCTTGTCGGCACCGGCCGAAAAACGGAACAAAAAAAAACATACGTCGCTATCTGCGCATTCTCCCAACCGGCCCTGACAGCCAGGTACGTGATATACGTTTCCTGGGGCGAACTCAAGAACGCAGCACCGACGACGAGGTGGCCGTACATGGCGATCACCGTACACCGTTCCGGGGCATAGTGCAAGGCATCGCTCACTAGCGTCCAAATGCAATCAGCGATCGAGTTCACACGAAAAAAAAAGGTAGTAAAGCATGCTGACCATCAATACCGTCCCAAAAGACCCGTGCTAATAGGTCGTGTACCTGGCGTAGATGAGATGGCTGGAGAGAGACGTAGGTGATCGGGATACGTGGTCTTTCGGTTTGGTCTCTCTCGGGACTTGAAAACGACAGAGTCAGTACGGCGACGACGAACACACACACATGTATAAATACGTTGACTGAACTATGCAAGCCCGTAATGGGCGCGAACGTCATCCATGAGCAGTCTCCACGGCGAAAGCGATTCCCAGTCCACCGCGATCAGTCCGGGTGTCTTTGGTGGTGTGTGCCCGTAGACGCGGGCTGCGAACGAGTGTTCGTATCGGGTGGTTTGAATCGTTCGGAGCGCATCGAGCACCGCATGTGGGATGGGCACAGAGGGTGGAACGTCGAGCGGGGTCAGCGCCGTAGGCGTACCGATATCCAGTGAAGGCGACTCCCTTATACCAGCTCTCCGTCTCTCCTGCCCCCCCAAAAAATGAATGAATGAATGACGTCGATCGACTCATGTTTCAATTCACAACACCTACCTGTTGCAACTGCAACTTTCGCAACACGAGCCAATCAGAAGGAGACGTCGCACGGCCCGCCACGTGCTGTTTCACTGACGCCACGATCCTCGCGATCTCGAAGCGGGAGAGCGGACGGACGAGTTCACCCACGCCCTTGTTGTCGTCCTGACAGAACCGAACAATACCAACCCCAAAACACATGCATGAACATAAACAACCACGCCGAGGATATCGACGTAGCATACATACGGAAAGCGTGACATTGGAGGACTGGGCCCACAGAACTTGTCGCGCCTCGAGATACTCTGGAAGCAACGCCTCCATCGTCGACTCGAAGCCATCGATTTCGCCCTCGTTCCCTGTCTCGGGCGCTGTGCGAATGGTCAAGCCATGTTGAAGCGCATCGAGGAACCCAGAAAGGGACGTTGACGCGCGGGTGGCGCGGTGTCCGGCAGCGGCGGTTTTGGTTTTGCGGCGTTTGGCACGACGGGGTTTCGTCTGGAAGCGTGCGTGGGGTGGGTGAGCCTCAATGAAAGGGTTGGAACGGTAATGATATACGGAGTACCTCCATGTACGCTTCGTCTTCATCGTCGGATGTCCATGTCGGGTTGGCGGAGTGCATGGTGGAGAAGAGCAGCGAGACGTCCTTCCTTATTTGGGTCCCGACAGCCCCTTTCACTTTGTTAGAGCGTATCCCTGTATGATCTCGAATTTTTAGGTCTGTGCCTAGGAATGCCCCGACTTTTTGTTTCAACAAGATACTATCCATCCCATCTCAGTGCACAACAGCACAAGACGTGCACTACTGAACACGGTTGGTATGATATATAGAAACCTGCTCGGTCTGCCTCGAACGCTCAAATACAGGGACACTCGTGTAAAGAGGTGCAGGCAAGTATCCAGGCATTTGCACCTTTAATTCCGTTGATGTTGTGTGTGGCATGCTGGAGAGCTCTTTCTGACCTGTGGACAACCGCGGGGTTGGAGACAGATCGTCGCTTCGACCTCCCGTACGTTTACACGATATATATCCCCCAGGCCCCAGTGTGACGACGATCCTAATATTAAAGCGCAAGAAGGAACGTGATCGTTCCCCTTTGATACATGAGAGTGGATAGGTAAAGTCCAGGAAAACAAGTTGTGTGATACGACATGGGTCAGGTCTAGTGAAATAAGGTCAGAGGTATGAAAGCGAAAGCCTTGAGCGTGAGTAAGATAGCATCCAAGCGGACGCAAAAGAATAACCAACAACAAGCAAAGCGAAAGAAGATCATCATTCATAGCCGCGTCACGGCCTTGGAGTCCAACGGCATCCCTTGTATTGTCTGTCAGATATACAGAGTGGGATGCGAAAACGACAACATACCAGAAGGATCGATACCGTTTCGGGCAAGAATCTGGTCGTGGCGGATCAACCTTGCTTGGTCAAAGCTAATAGACGCCCAATCACATCAGCACGTTATACACGCCGCGCGACAAGAAACGTACTTGACGCGCTCTCGCCGCATGATCTCCAGCACCTCTTGTGTACCCCGCTCGTCGAGACCAGCTCGTGAGTCGCCGTCGTTGATGTTGGCCTCGATGTCGAACATGACCGATGTCAAACCAGCGTCAGCTTGACCGGAGAATGTGGACAGAGGGGTGTACTGGTTGAGGCCGAGCAGGGACCTGACCTTCATGGGTACATGGGGTAGGACGGCGGCACGGTAGCGGTATCCCACTGACATGGAAGAGGATCAGCGGAGTGCTGCGGAGCTCGAGTGAGTGATACTTACGCATTACCAGTAATGCGAGGGAAGCGAGGAGGGAGATGTAGAAGAACATCGTGGACGTACGGACGAGTATTTAAGGGGGGCAGTGACTACAAGGAGAGGAGAGTAAGCGTACCACAGCCACACTAATATGGTCACATGACGAGATCCTGTGCGTGCGATCGACTCTGGCAGAAAACAAAAACAAGACACAAGACGGTCTCCGTCTCCATCAGCTAGCGATGACACGAATCCGTTCGTTATACGACACCTTGCAGGAAAGTCAATAAACATGCAGTCGACCGCGTGGCTTATCGTCTTTGCAGGCAGAATTCTGTCCACCCCTGGACACTTCCCTCCTCGCCGCCCTCCTCGCCGACTTGGACCTGAGCGAGTCCCCGCCACCGTCCGACCAGCTCGACGCACTCCGCACCACTCTCAAGGAACTCGCAAGCCATGCCACAGCCCAGCATGAGCACGAACTCGCCCACGAACTCGATTCGGCCCACCTCTCCCCTCTCTTCCTCACCACAGACGAATCCAACAGCTGCCCCGATTTCTGCGCTGAATCGACCGGATGGTCGACCGCTTCCGATTCCTCCGCCATTTCCCATCAGTCGTTCAGTTCGCCTCTCGGATTCTTGCAGGCCGCGTTGCCACACATACCACCATCGCGGCTCAGACGCGCGCTTAGCGAAGCAGGCACGCCGGACCGGGGCGACGTGGACATGGAAGCCGTCGTGGAAATATTATTAACCAACGAATTCATCCGTGAACTCGAAGAACGAGGCTTGGATGCACTCGACGACGACGAACCCCAGTCCCCGTACACCCTCGACGACAACCTCTGGAAACGTGTCGAATCAAAAAAGAAATCCACCTCGCTCAACGGAAAGCCTGCAAAGAAGAAAAGCAGGGCCCGTGGAAAGACCATCCCCCTCGTCGACATTCGCCAAAAGCACCATCTACCATCCCCCGCACCTGCCCCGCCGGCGTCGGCGCTCGACCCATGGACGCAACTCTCCTCTCTCTCCGAACACCTCGCGACCCTCCTCCCACCCCACCCCGTGTCCTTCTTCCTATCCCACTTCCACTCCCCAAACTACGCTTCGCCTGCAAAAGCCCTCCGCGCCGCGCTCTCGTCCATCGCGGGCACCCAGAACAAATCGCCATCCGATACCACCACCACCCCCCTTTTCTCCATACTCGACGTTCTCCGCGATTCCCCCACGTACACTCCCCTCGACGCCGAACAGCGTTCCACCCTCTACGCAGACGCCCAGCTCGCCCTCCGTGCCACACGTGGGCGCGGAGACGACGCCATCGACATCGTATGGCTCCTCCTCGACCTCAATCTCGACCTCGAATCCGGGGCCCTCACCATGGGCGTGTACCACGCCCCCCAATCCCCCCAATCACCCAGTCCCTGCTCCGTCTGGATCTCCCCATCCGCAACGTCGCCACATCCGCCGCTGTCTACGAGTCGTGATCGAAGTAGCAGCACCAGCGGGGCAACGCGTCAACTCCCCACCGGTCCACCACCGGTCCAGCCCCCGCCGACATCGAAGCGGAAGAGTATTTCCTCTTCCCCGGGTACGTCTCCGACCACGACCATACCGCACCTATTCGAATGGCAGACGGTGCCCTATAAGCCGCCAAAAGGCCCACACCCACTCGCACTTCACATCCCCGCGTACGACAGTACCAACCAGAGCCGACGTTCGGCGGGGTTGGGCAGGGTCCGAGGGACAGGCAAGAGCGGCAGGTGCGACGTGGGCGAGCTGGCGCGACCCGATTTGAGACAGCGCATGGTTGTGAGTTTGAGAAAGCGGGACGAACTGCTGAGAGAGGCGTCCAAGGCGTGGAACAGGGGAAACGTGAAAACGCGAGGCGGGGAGGTCGCGCTGTATTTCGCAGAACGGGTACGTGTGTGTTCCGTGTTTCGGTCTTGTCGTCGCCCGCCCGCCCTGCTCTCTCGCTCTCTCTTGGTGGTGGTTTGCTGATATCTCCCTCTCGCGTGGATCGACAGGCGCGTGAGTTCCAAGAGTTGGCACGACGTGAGGCGCTCAACGAAGCGCGGATCATGGTCGAGTCGAAGCGGTACGTATCATTCTCCCGGGACCCTTCCGTCAGCAATACGGCTCACGTGGTCGATACCATGCCACCTCCACTACCCCCTACCCCTGACGTGACACAGTTCCGCAGCCGCAGACCACAACACCGTCGATCTCCACGGTACCTCCATCTCCGAAGCGGTCGTTATCGTCAAAGAGATCCTCGAACGCGAGACATGTTCCCCCGGTAAGTTTCCCCATTGTCCTCTCTTCCGATCCGATCCATCTGACCCTCGTCTTGTGTCGTTCCGCTCGTTCACGCCGTTTGCCTTTTTATTTTTTTGGGGGGTTGGGGGTGTTTTCTTTCTTTCCTTCTCTTTCTTTTTCTGGAAAACGATTCAGCGAACCCGTTGAGAATCATCACCGGTCGCGGGACACACTCTGTCAATGGTGTCGGCGTTTTGAAACCTGCCGTTCGTAATGCGCTCGTACGGGATGGTTGGAACGTCGGTGTCTGGGACGGTGGGCTCGTCGTACGCGGACGCACCTAGAAGGCGTGAGCGTCTGTCGACTCCACATCATCCCATCTATTTCACTCACGACCACGACCACGACCACGACCACGACCACGACCCCACACTTCACACACACGCGACGGAATCCGATTCTCGTGGGTTCGCTTGACGACGGACCTTTCAACCCCGCATACACGCACACAAGTCTGGATCTCATGTTATATCTTGCTGTACGTTGTTTCTGTTTCATCACCGTTTCGCATATCACGGGATCTGTAACGTGTACATGTATGTGTTGCTTTTTTTTTTTTTTGTTCTTGTTGTATTCCGTCGCTCCGATACCTGGATGCTTGCAAGACGTTTTCTGCGTTACCCTCGCTTTTCTTTTCCTTTCTTGATTACTTTACTGCTATCGTCATGTGCCATAGCTATTGTACGATCATCTTGTACGTTATAACAATATCGAACAGCAATTGTCACCGTTTCCGAAAGCGCATCTTTACAACGTGTACAGGGGGGCAGTCTCTAACCAGTAACCGAGACGGGTACTGCTACAAGTGAAAACGAAAAGAGCAACCGATTCCTTTCCGTGAGCCTGAATCGCCAGGACAAGAGAGCAAGAAAGACAAAGACACGATCATCACAAGCATGAAAATCCAGCGAGTATGGTCCATGGACCAAGAAAAACGATAGTCGTGCATCGAAAACAACATCGGAGGGCCAGCCACTGTGAACACAACGGACACCAGGAAAAGAGAAAGAAAATAATAATAACGATACGCGGTCATCCTCACCGATTTACCGCCTCCTCAAACCTAGTCGACGTGGAGGACCAGATTCCAAGCCATGCCACAAGCCGCCCAAATTCATCTCGTCAGCTTCGGCGTCTTTCCTGGACAGAGGCACCGCAAGGCCGAGATACTCCAGGTCCTCGATCCAGACGCCTCTGAGCAACAACTCGTCGTCGGACTCAGATTCAGATCCGGATTGGACAGCCGCAAGTCCGGTGGTGGGTGCACCCCTGGCCGCCCTACTGGGTAACCCTGTACCTTTGGTCGCAAGTTTCGAGTCTGGGCCAACGACCGTTCCAGAGCGGGTTCGTCGCACGTTCGACAGAGAAGATAGGGCCAATTCAGGGGCAACGCCAGACGAGGAAACGCCAGGTTTGGCAAAATCGGATGCACGGATGGTGCCTGCGCGGTTCCGAGCAGGCCTTTGCTTAGCAGACTTCTTTGTGGTGGACTCGGCGAGGGCGAGGGGGTCCTGCAGAGAATGCGAACGCGTTTGAAGCGGGATAGAGGTAGATGGACGATGTGTTTCTCCGTCCGAGTGCGTGTCCAAGTTACCTGCTTCGGATACAGTTAATAAAGAATAACCTATTCAGCAGGGCGGCGACTATGGAAGCGTGTGCGTTTGACGATGCGAGACCAAAACGTGATGTATAAAAGTAGCCTGGGACAGTCAAACGGGCACATTACTTAGGAGACATACCACGGATGTCCATTGATCGGAACTCCAGCGCCAAGCCCGATGCAGGGCTTGAAGGAGGACAAGAAGCAGTTGTCTCGGGTGGCGAGGGTGCTGGAGTTAGAGTGCCAGAGTTCCTGGATGTACGATTAATGAGGGCTTTGCCGTGCGCAGCCCTGGTGCCAGCCAAGCCCAGGGGCTCCCCGACAGATGACATAGGTACGCCGTCCGGACCAAGCATTTTGGTAGCTGCAGCCGACGCAGGGGAGTAGGGCAAGTCAGAAAGGGGGATGTCATACTCTGCGACGAATGATCCGGCTAGGGTGTGACCTGTTTGACGAGCCAGGCGAGCTGGCGTTTTGTCTCGGCCGGTGGCGCTGTTCTTCTCAACAATCGTTCCACCGTTGTTCACGGCAGGAAGTGACCCAATTGTGAACTCGTCGGAAGATGAAAAGATACTGTTCCCGGATAGGTGAATGGTCTGACGTCGTAGAGGTACTGTACCATCCATCATTTCGACATCAAGACCGCCAGCTTCTGTGGAATCCTTGCGCAGAGAGGAAGAAGCAAGAAAATTGTCGGTTCTGGTCTGGCGCCCATGCAGGTCAGGCAATTTTCGCAGTCGGAACATGGCCGGAGTCGAGCAAGATTGTGGTCGATCAGCATAGAATGAGGCATTGCTATGAACAGATCCACCAGGCGACGGGATTTCATTGTAATCACAAAGCGTGCGGGAGAATGTATTGGGAGGTGCAATCCAGTCTTCCTGTGCAAATTGAGAGCGCATATACGAGGTCGAAGGGCTCGAGGGATAACGCTGGTGTTTGATATGCCTAGCAGGAGGTTCCCTGGTCGTATCCTTGAGCGACACGGTGGATCCTTTCCGCGAAACCCGTCGAGTGTTTCCTTTGAAAGCTCCTGAAAGGGTACGGGACTTTGCATGGAGGGAGCTACGCGAAACTCGGCGGGATGATCGTCCCCTTCCTTTATGTTTGGGAGACGAAGCAGCGGAACCCGGACGGCTACTAAACGGCGATGCAAGAGTTTGGGAATGCACACTATTTTCTTTGAGGTTCCTGGAACTGGTACGAGACATAACGCGCTTGACAGCAGGAACTGGCGACAATTGCTCTGGCACCAGTGGCTTTACGACGGCCGACTCGTGAACCAATTGCGAGGAGGCAAGCGGTGTTTGGAACGTGATATCATCCGGTGGGGGCACGTCGGATGGTAGTCCCGTGGGCTCGACATTCGAGACACGCTCTTGAGTGCGCTTTATCCTCTTCGCGAGGTGCTCTCTTATGTGTTCGACGTTCTTGTCTTCCAACTGGTCGGCGAGGGCAACGCGACGGGATCGTTTGAGCATGCGACGGGCCATCTGGGTGCGTGTGAGATCGTCCATTTCCGGTGGAAGGACCTCCAACGGGGATGACAGCAACTTCTTGCTCGCATTCTGGACACGTCTCCTTTTGTGAGCATAAGTCACCCTAACAGACTGTCGACCGAGCATGATGGCCCAGTGAAGTCGACAGCGGATGCTGTCCTCGACGACGACGAGATGGTCGTGCAGATGAAAGATTTCCGAAGGCTCCAAGTTTGAAGTAGTTTTCGGAAATTACGTTATATTAAGATGATCAGCAAAGGTAAATTAGCCCCTGTTGATTGATCAACACTACTCCATCATTCAAAGACCTCTTATTTTTCAATAAATCACACTCCCATATACTTTGTTTAAATATAAATATAAGTGAACTTGATGGCTACTCAGAAACAGATATTGGAAGGGTATCTGTGATGAAAACAAAACACATATATACTGAACAGATGGTAACACAACCAGTTCTTATCCCACAAACCTGGGCTTATAACATGTTCTACTTTACATATAAATACTATCTGGATATATAGTTTCCAAGTCCATATGTCAAATATGTCAGAAGTGTGAATATGTTTTTCATCACATATTGACTAGCCAGCTCTACTGAGCTTCAGACATCCAAATAAATGGTTACAACATGTATTAAAATAATAAATACACTACTGCATCACTTTACATCAGCTATATGACAGGGGAACAAGCAGAGTGATGTCAGAAGCATATGGTATTGAGTGATATCCAAAAAAGGCCATGTGGTGGGAGTAGTGGCTGCTTTTGGTAATGTTTAGAGGCCGCTTACATAATCTGAAAATTGCGCTCTTGTCGATATGATGGGAGATATTGCAAGACAAATCATAATTCACCTAAATAAATGTAGGTAGTATACTTACAGAAAGGGTTTGATGTTCTGTCAGGATCCGGTGCGAACAAAAGTGGATCACAGCCACGACTAATCAGGAGTTTTGCAACTTCCAGAGCATCACCCCCATCATTGAAAGACTGTATGACGAGATGAAGCGGAGTCTCCATTCTTCGCCAGCAGGCGAAGCATTTGGACTGTATGCCGGAAGCCATAAGAGCGCAATGTGACGAACAGGGAGGGAGGGAGAGGAGCGCCGAGTAAGATATCGTGCAACAGAATTGTAGCCTCGTTCAACAGCGATGTGATTCTCACATCATGTGAAGAAGAGTGACCCCATGAGAGTCGGCTTCGAGTGGATGACAGCGACAACTAACCAGGAGTCTCGCAGCCTCCAGAGTAACATCTTCATTATTAACAATACTGAAAGACTGCATGATGTGGTGAAGCGGACTCTCCATTGCTACCGCGCACGAGAACACTAGCTCCATTCTCCGCCAGCAAGCGAAGCATTGGCACTGTATTCTGCAAGCCACAAGGACGCGATGTGATGAGCAGGGAGAGGGAGAGAAGCATTGAGAGTAAGAAGATAAGATATCACGCAACAGAAATGCAGCCTCGTTCGAACGCGACGGCGGTTTCACGAAAGTTCCCACAAGAGGAGGGAGCAGTGTCGAACCTGAAGTGGAGGCTGAGCGGGAAACCTCCATTCTACTTGTGCCGCGCGAGGGTACCGCCTCTGTGAGCATGTGTACAAAAGGTGCTAGAGGGGCTTTCCGCCTGTCGTCATCGGCGGAGCCAGGAGGGAGCGTTGGACGTGGTAGGTAAGCAGAGCCCTCGGTGCGTGGATCACATGTTGATCCGGAGGAGGCAGTACCCCGCCTCGCCCAGGAGGTGGAGGGTGGCGCAGAGATCGACCATACGGAGTTGCGATGGTATGAAGGGGTCCGTTTGCTATGTTGTTAGACGTTTGATTTGGGTACGCACCAATCACGAGCATGCTTTCTTCTCCGTCGTATTGAATCAGCTGAGATGCCCTGTCAGACGCCGCTGAGACCTGGCCCCCTCAGGGTCTCTCAGGGTGGGTTGCTATGCAAGGCTCTCGTGGCCTTTGCATGGCTTCCATGCTACCGACGTTGGACAATTATGGGACGGTGACCCTTGCTAGACCCTGTACGTCGTTCACGGTGCGGACTCTTCCCCACCAGATACGGTCCCGATTCTGGGCGGGCCGCTGCCTTCCCACGTAGACCAGGTTCGTCGACTCTCACATCGCAATCGCAACTAGAGGGGCTCTGCACCTAAACGAAGGAGTCGTCTCCGAGCTCTGAGCAGGCTTGCCACCGCGAGTGTATCCGCCATCAATCTCCCGACTGGCACCTACTTCTCTACTGTATGTACCTTGATTTGATACGATAACCAGGTCTGATTGTATAAGATAGTGAGGGCATGCAAAGGTACCAGATTGCCTCCGTGTGGCGCTTTGCTCATGTTTCCTCGTTTCGTAAAGAGACTCAAGATGCATACAGTACGCGAGCGCTGGTTACTACAAGGAGGAGTGTTGTGTATGTACTTGTCACTGATCTAAGGGTCCACGCTCATTCGGGGCCTTTCCCTTCCATTGGTTTCTATCAGATTTCCAAAGGAAGCAAATCCATGGATATCAGAAAAAATGTTGAATTCACTGTCGGAAACAGCGAGCTCAATGCTTTGTCATCGACGACGACGTCTCCGCCTCGCGTGTATAAGCGACCGGTGACTGAGGTCCTCCCTTCGAGGCGCTCACGTACCACGTCTGGATGCAGGCTCTCGGGAATTGAACATATCCGGAATGATAGCAGGGTAGGTACCATGAACTCCGCACCTAGGAGGTCCCTCAGTCAGCTAACTCGGGACTGGGAGAGATATCGGGCAATTTTTCTTTTTCCTCTCATTGGGGATAGCACAGGGACAGTCGTCGACTTTCCTTTCCTGTCAGCTGTCGTTCTCAAAGGGCTTGCGGGAAAGAGTCGGTGATCAAGCGACGACACTACAAACATATCCCCGCAGATATGATCCCCAAACTCGAGTCTGGGGCTAATCACTGAACAATCTCGTCAACCTCGTGGAGATGAAACCTGGCCCCTTTTCGACTCACGCAGATCGACATTCTTGGAAATTAATGGAACCATCCGCTCGTTTGGACCACATCAATCAATCATGGATAGCATAGAATTCAATGTGATACAAATCAACTGTTAGAGTAGCACCCCAAACACCAGCAAAACAAGAGGGTTGGGGCAGGGTTACTCAACATCAACCGGATCGTCCTCTGTTTTCCACCGCAGATTCGATTCGTAAAACGTGATAAGCTGAACCAGAAAAACAATCAGTGTCAGCTGAATACTCGCAAGCGACCACGGACCTTCTGAGGGAACTTTTCAGCGCAAACGCGAGAGCTCTCTCGCACGCGTTTCTTGTCCTTTTTCCTAGAACTATTGTAAGCACAAACAAACAAACAGGATGAAGGACGAAGAGCTCACAAAGTGAAAAATACGTAGAGCTCGTCATCATCCTCGCGTTCGACCGTGTCAATCGACTCTACGAGTTCCTCCCATGACGGGACCTTCATGTGCTTCTTCATGTTACCAAACGTTTCCTCATCGTCTGATTCTCGCTTGTTGTCCTGCCGGGAAAGGCCATTGCTCTTACGAGGCTTTTTCTTTGCCCTCTGCTCACCCTCGTCTTCATCCCGAGCCCCCAGTTTGTCCGGCGGTGACCCGTCTTTCCTGGGTCTGCCACGCTTCTTTGCAAAATTGTCTGGTTCGACAGACGAATCCAAGTCCGCAAGGGACTTCCTCGAGGTCATCTCAGTGGGTTTAGGCTTTGACTTGACAGGTTCTGACTTGCGAGGGCCAATTTTGTTTTTCTTCTTCTCTGCCCAGAAGAAGTCGATAAGCTCCTTTGCATTTCTGAGCGGGAATCAGAGGGGTGGCAGTTGGAAACGAAAGAGCGGACCACCTACCCCGCATCTCTCTCGTCTACCCAGCTGTTATGCTCATCTCCATAACTTCTCCACTTGACGAAATACCCCATTCGACCCTTTTGTGACGGGAGACACGGAGACACGCAAGCGATCTGTGATTATGGGGGAACGGACGAACAACAAAGGAACTCACCCCGGGGAACTGTCCTTTCTTTGCATCGAGAATTTTTTCTATTTCATACTCCTCCTCCCCATCGTCCTCCTCCTCCTCCTCTGCCGCAGGTTCTTCAGGTTCCTCGTTCGCCTCGTTCGCCTCGTTCGCCTCATTCACCTCCTTCACCACCTCTTCCACATCAGATTCAGAGGCAGACGCTGCCCGTCGTTTCTTTGAAGCGTACGTCTTCTTTGTCGACCCGGTGAGAACTCGCTCGCTTTCACTTTCAGAAAGAAGGTCAGCAACGCGCGGCATCGTTCTGCAATCTTGGCGCGACAAGCTGCAAAGGTCGAATTTCCGCGAACACGAGTCTTGCAAACCCGACAATGGCGCGTTGGTGGCACCAGTGACAGGTGTGGGAACTCAATCCAAACCCAGCACACACTGCAACCCTCTCATCCATCCAAATTAGGAAACAAAACACCCCTCGACGCCCGTATGTGCATAGTTCGCGTGCGCGCTGTAGCTGTGCATAAGAGGCGAAGTTCGCAGTCGCAACAACTATTGTAGCGTACGCGTCTCAGTGTACCGATGAATCGACTGTCACAGCACCCCCGAGCTATCAAGCTGTGTTTCCTCGGCGTGTCAGGCTGCTTGGCATCAACACACCCTCGGGAATGAACACTCCCGACCGTTGGTGATCCGGCAGAGGCGAAGCTCATGGAATAATCGTAGCATCGCAGTTAGGCTGAGAAAAGTCACGCTTTTGTGGAGTAGCAGCAACGGCACAAATATTACCAAGGAGCAATGAGCACACTATGAAAGTTACATTAGTCACCCTATCTCCGGGACGGACTCGCACTCCGTCCACGTGCTTCTCTCCCTCTGCCTTTCTTTGGCCCGGAGGGTGGTGGCCGCATGAACCCGTAATCACATTGTATAGCCTGTTCCAACAATGGGGTGCCTGACGCGCCGTCGATGGCTGCCTGAGCCTCTGCCATGGTCTCATACTCGACCAGCGCATAGCCCTGATTTTAGTACGCGTCACTGTGCGCACCGCAGCTGCAATGCACTCGTCGCGCACCTTGACATAACCCGTGCGGCGATCCAGGTTGAGATGCAGGTTTTTTATTTCACCGAACTCGGCGAACTTGTCGGTGACATCCTCTTCCGTTGCCTCTTCATGAACGTTGGTGACCAAGACGATCCAACCTTCCACAGCTGTGCATTGCAAAACCGGACGTGAGCGAGGCGCGGCGGGAAAGCGCACAGTGAACCAGGTGAGACATACAACGGGCAGCTCGGGTGTCCGAGTCCTTGACATGAGAGGATTCGACCCTGTCGTAAGTCGCTTCCGTATTCACCGTACCATCGTTTCCACCTGATGTAACAGAGATACGTTGTGGTCAAACTGGAAAAGGGCTTGGGGGGGCAACCACTTGCCTGCTGTGTTGTGGAAACCTCTGCCTCTGCGTCGCACGGTGCCCGCGTTGGCAACTGGGGAGAGGGATCAAGAAACGCACAGCCGGGGAAGAATTAGAATTGAAAACAGACCCTCATCGATATTCATCTCATCGTCAGACATGGTGGTATTGGATGGCAAGCTTGTGTGACACGTGTGACAGGCTGTTGCCAGATATGTACGGGAGAAAAGACCGGGAGTTGCCACGGGGTCTCCGGGGTCTTGTCAGGGATGTTGACTTCAGTTTCTTGCACTGCACTGAGGGATCACCGTAAATCTGCCATTCAATTCCGCAACGTAAGTAACGTCGCCAGTCAGTCTTTCCCGGCTCCAATTCAGTGTGTGCCGAACAGAGCTGAGCGAGCGCATCGGACCCGCAATTAATTGCATTCGGGCTCAGCGACCAAGTCCTACATATGATTGTTTCGTCCTTGAAACGCTCGAGTGCCATTGTTAACCTGATGTTTCGATTACTTAAGCAGACATATCGTCTAGAGGGACCTGAGGACGACCAACGTTCTCTCCAACACTCCATGGCGCCCCTTCAGGTTGTCCTCGCGCGTCGTTTTCGTCAGCGCCGAGTGCATTCACGTATGTATCCTGAGTCGGTTTTCACTCGGCCACAGCTCAGGCTGTCATACTCAAGGTTGATGCCTAGCGTGCCTGGTTGGATCTACACCGCCTCAGATTCGGTTTCCCAAACTTTATGAGCAAATGTAATGTAATATTCCCGAAGGGCAAGTCCTTTTTTCCTTCTCACACCAAACGTGCTTCGCGACGCGTTCCCGTTCCTTAACAAAGGGTCACGCGGATTTGCTCATTGTCGAAAATATTTAAAGCCGGCCGTGATCTCCAATGTCACCAGCACCTTCTCCTGTCCTCAAAGACTTCTTCTCTCATCTTCTCTCATCTCCACCACCTACAAATATGAACCCCGTTCCTCTCATTAACCACCCTTGCACGGTGTGCTGCAGGCCGACGTCCATGTGGTGCAGTCGCTGCCAAACGGCGTGGTATTGCGCCCCGGAGCACCTCCAAAGCGTGAGCGCGCTTCTTCCTCCTGTCACGCGACCTGCGAAGTAAGCTCACGCGATACGCGCAACTCTTCAGGACTGGCCACGCCATCGCAAGGAATGCATCCCGGTGACCCACGCGCAGAATTACAACATCATCGCCACTCCGCCACCTGCAGAGCAGCAGTTAATCGTGGTGTCCGCCATTCTCTTCTCCCCCGAAGAAGGTGTGTTTCAATTTCGGCGCGTCAGGTAGTGCGCGTATATTAATGCCGTTACTAATGCTCCGCAGAGCGCCCAAGGATCATTACGGTCAAGTGCCGACCATCACAAGTTCCGTCACAAGGCATCTGTCCACAGCCACTCGTCAGCGGACACTTCCAGGATGGCCACGCGGAGAGCATCGTCCTGACACAAGGGCTCAACGGCGAGCCACTTAGGTTCCCCCTCCATTTATGGTATTCCCCGACTGCCTTGTCACGCAGCGCTCCCATCAACCGCGCCATCTATCACATCACCTCTGGCGCGGCTGCCAAGGCGTGGTGCGGAACTGTCGTCGTCCTCAAGTTCAACGGATCCCGAAGGCAAGGATACTCTGATGCTGGATCGAATGATTTGCCGGCGTTGTCGGCCTACTTCCTGGCTTACAAGTAAACGTATAACGCGCTCGTATCCTATATGTACCTAAATTCAACTTGTGAGAGCGCTCTCCTCACTGCATCGCGTTAACGCTGATTGGCCTTGTGCTGTAGGAGCCTAGAGCTTATTATATAGTGTTTATTTATTTCGCTGTCCATTGTAGCCTGGCCTATCCCCCCCTAGTTCCTTTATTGCTATTGACCTCGTTGATATTGTTTACCTAGCTTATCTATAGAGGGTGTACCCTGGAGTACCCCAGTTTGCTGTTACCTGTCTGATTGAGACCCTGCCTTGATGACAGCTTTGAGACGGCAATCATTTTCATCTCAAGGATTAACGTGACTATGTTAGTGGGAAGAGACGGTTCTTCGGGTGAGACTTGTGATCCTAGGTCTTGCAGTGGTCCAATGCGGCGCTTTTGAAAAGGGCGGAGAAATACACGGTGCGGAAGCCAGCTGTCAGATAAGCAATAGGGTGTGATTTTCAATTGGCAGATCTGGACAAGATGGGCGAGAAGACCAGGAAAGCGCCTGGGCATGCGAGCCCGACTACCTCGAATGACGCTTATGTAACTTATACCAAAGCAGCGACCACTACAAAAGTACTAGTTCACAAAGGAAACCAAGTCGAAACCGTTCGCCATGCTTTCCTTTGTGTCCTTTCCGCAACCCACGGATCGCGAATATCATGCTACTACACGCCATCATCCGGACGTTGACGATCTCATGGATGCCGACGATCTGGACACCGCTGCGCCCAACCTGACCTATCCAGGTGAAACCATCACGTCGGCGCACGATTCGATGCGGTGAGCACAATTCCACACACATGTTTTCTAGATCACCGTTGAAAAAAAAAGGGTACATTAGTGGTCATGGGACGTACGTGGATAAGGAACACGTCATTGCCTCCGTCGCCGGCAGTGTGGAACGAGTGAACAAACTGGTCACCGTTCGTGCCGTACGCACCAGGTGAGCACACACTCCATTCCACTCACGTCATGTCACAACCCCTATTTTATCTTGGGTATTCAAGGTACAATCCAGAGGTCGGCGACCTCGTTGTGGGACGAATCACTGAGGTCCGTCTGACCGGATCTTGAGAGTTCTATTAATCATCAATTTTTTTTTGGAAACAACGATGAAATAGGTCCAGCCCCGGCGATGGAAGGTAGATGCGAATGCACGCCAAGAAGCTATATTGATGCTTTCGTCTGTCAATCTGCCTGGTGGTGTTCAGGCATGTTATTTTCTCTCTCGCTTCGCCGCCGTGGTCCCATGACGTTCGGGGTTTTCCCTTGGATTCCAGCGCCGGAAATTGGAAAGTGACGAACTTCAGATGCGAACTTTCTTTGAGGAAGGAGATCTCCTTGTGGCGGAGGTCCAGGCGTTTTTCTCAGACGGTGCCATGTCACTCCACACACGTTCACTCAAGTATGGCAAGGTGGGTCGGGTGGGTGGCATGGACACCCTACTCACGATATCCCTAGCTGCGAAACGGACAACTTGTCGTCATCCCACCTGCCCTGATCCGGCGCCTGAAATCACATTTTATTTCACTCCCCTGCGGGGTTAATTTGATCCTCGGATTAAATGGTTATATATGGGTCAGCAAACATGTACAAGACAGTGATCATGGGGAAGAAGGCTTTGATGCAGAAGCCGTTTACTCCAACCAGAACGACGTGAGCAGAGTTCCTTCACACACCCCGCAGTGGTGTTCATCCACTTCTCCTCAAGGATATTGATATCGCCACGCGTACGGCCATTGCGCGTATCAGCAATATCATCCGTCTTCTTGCGGACCGTTTTGTTCCGTTAACCGACACACGTCTTCTGGAGGCGTACGATTGGGTGATTGAACAAGAAGTGGATACCAAAGACCTAGTCCACGGGGATGTGGGAGATGCGCTCGTGGCGATGGTAGGTAGCGATAGATAGTGTTAATGTTGTACCCTACATGTCGTCGTCGTCGCCATTATCAGTGGCTCCGTCATCTTCGCTTCCCTCCACCTCGTTCTCATCGTGGTCAGTGCTATTCTCACCCTCACCCTCACCCTCTTCTTCCTCCTCCTCTTCCCCTTCTTCTTCCTCCTCTACCGTTTGGTCTGCTGCGTCCGCCGGCGGTGAAGGTGGTTGCGGTGGTGGGTGATGGTGTGCTTGACCAGTTGCCCCATTGGCCATCTTCCTTGCCTCGGCTGCGCGTTTCATCTCTTCTTTCTCTTCGTCGACAGGAAGCAACTGTTCCAAGGCAAGATCCTTCCAGCGTAACGCTCCATTAATGCCGGCACCACCGTAACCCATGTCTTCGAACAGGGCTCGAGAGGTGGGATCGTACGGGGGTCTCGGTCGTGCAGCCGGATGTTTTATGTTTGTGGGATTACCGTACGGGTAAGAAGGGTGGACCTGTGAAGGCAAGACTGGAATGTACGTCAACTTGGGAAGCGGGCCTGCACGGCGTGAATGAGACACACTGTCAGAATCGTCAGGATTTGGCGGTATCATGTGCGCGGGGATGTCGGGATCTGCACGTAAAGTTTCACGGCAACCATGGACTGGGTAGGATATAGTGTCGCACCGTCGTCAGACATCTCGCCCGAGATATACTCAAGACTATCGATCGTGTCAATGACTTTGAGGTCATGCTCGGTCATATGCAGGTAACAGTATGTGAGGTCCTGCCATTCGTTCGGTTACGGCTCAGAGTGTGAGAGGACGAGTGGTAATAATAACGACTGACTGTCATGGTGGCGCTTCCGAGGCTTGGAAACCGGTGTCTACTTGTGCGCCGGCCCCTGATAACTTGCTTGACTGACTGATATGTGAGAGTGGCTCAGTGATTCGCAGCCTAGGCCGCCCGCACCACGTAACGTTTCGTTGGGATTACTCTCGCGGTGTTTCCCGTGGTGAACGGAGTGGTGCAATGGGATCAGGCTAATCGCTGGGCAGGACACGGTCGTAAGGAGCTGAGCCAACGTTCTCAAATGTTCAGGGTGGCACAAGCACATTTAAGTTGCCATTTTGGGCGAGAATGGCTCATTGGCTGTGGCTGACTCGAGTTTCACCAGGCGTATCATTCAAAATTGAGCGACTCGACACTGTCCATACTGTCGACAAAATGATTAGGACAAACTCTGAATCTGAAACACGCTCCTGGTCGACCATTTAATTCATGGCTGTCCCCCCCATTTTTCATTCCCCTCGACGACTTATTTTTCTTGGGGATTCCGATTCGTTTGGTCGTTGCGGTTGACTGATCACGTACTTTCATTTTTTTTCTCAGACACGTAGCTTCTAGTATCCTTTCGATGCGCTGTCATGTCCTTTTTTTTTTTTTTTTCCTGCTCAGGCCGCCAATCGGGGCCTTTTTTGCTGGTCCCCCAATCACCTTGAGTCGAATGTTCCGATGGAAAGTATCTTGATATCACTGATCCCATTCTCCGTTGACTCGGGGCAACGTTTCCTGTCTCGAGATCGAGCGTGATTGGTTATCCCACAGAGGTGGGAATGGGTTTTGGCATCGGTGCCGTGGCCTCGTGTGCCAGCATCAAGTCGAGCCTAGAGAGGGCGGAGTGGGTCCCAAACGTGGTGTCAATGTGATTCGCTACTCGAGCTCTATCGCCCATCAAAGGAATCCGCCTCTGCGAAACAGGGGCCCGACAAAATGGATGTCTTACCGAAAGAGAGTGCCACAGGGTCCGTTTACATAGTCATGGTAGTAGGGTCTGACCACCAATTACCACCAGGCACTCTGAATATGACAATAACGTGCAACCTTTACGATACCTCACCACATCATGTGAGACGCCGATCAGCATCTTGGCCAAGGGCATGCGGGAAAGGGTGCATGTGGCTTATCATCGACGGTATGAAACTTTAACAAGCGAATCGGCAAAACGGTTGTCGAAAGATAATTTTCCTGGTTTGTGCGTTTGAACAGCTTCCATTTCGTGCCTTTCCTGCTATTACACACTGCGACGTTTTACTTTGCATTCAGTCCATTACAGCTGTCACATCAGGCTCACAATACGTCGGATGATGGTGCACTCCATCAGATCCATGTAACAGTCCACACCTCGCTACGTTCATGCCAAGTAGCACCTGCCAGCGCTTTTGGCTACGCATCAATCGTGATCTGGTGTTTATGTGTGTTCGGATGCTCTCCGATTACGCCCTGATCCCTGTTTCAGCCTCCCCCAAACAACTTCCATCCAACTGAATAGGGACCCGGTGGCAGACTATGCCATATCGTGCCCTCCGAGTCTGTCCACTTCTTTTATCCATCTCTCAAAAAAGGCATTAAACTCGTTGATGTGACCAACTAGCTTCATCCCACGCGTCTGCCCATCCTTGAGCACTGCCAGTGTTGCGTAAGATGAAAAAACCTTGCCACCCATGGTCCAACTTTACTCTAAAATAAACTCCGAATCCGGGGTCGGCTCCTCACCATCGCCGAAAGGGCAAACTGGCGCAGGTGCGAACCCGCTCTGTCAAAGTTCGAAACATCCCTTACCCATATGTACTGCCCGAAACTCCTGACACGGAACTGCCGTCAGACGTCAATTGCGTTGCAAACGCCCATTTGAGCGTGAGCGTGAGATCATCACACGTCACTGGTTCACTCATGATCTCATACGGTGGGTTCTCTTTTTTTCCTGTTTGTTCCAGGTGACGTTCGAAAGCCTTAGCCGTACAATGGCGTCAGCATCCGTTTGGTGCGTTGCCACCCTTGTCTGCAGCATCTTAATTGGCTTGACAGAATCCGCTAGAGCGCCCGCCTGTCGGCCCTTTTTTTGCGTTTTTCATACACATGTTACAAAACTAAATGGTTGTCGACGCCCAGCCTCACCTGTCGAACGCCCGTGTGCACACGCATGCGCGCCCCTCCCATTCGCGAAAACGAACAACAG
>JBBPNY010000233.1:0-28211 GCA_038091165.1 Rubroboletus pulcherrimus
ACTCTTCGGAATGTCACGCCAGCCCGCCGATCATCGAACTCCTCCCCTCTCACCAGCAAAAGTGGGTGCCACATGTGAGGGACTTTCGAAGATGGCTCCAGGTCAACGCCAGGCAGTGAGTGCGCTTCCTTGATGGACGATTGGATGCGGTGTGTCTAACACATGTTACACATCGTCCCAGCGGACGGCCACAGCATCGGTGAAAAAGAAAAAGGTTCGTTGTTCTTCGGATTCGTATGCAGGAACTCATCACATGTTGTAGAATAAACCATCTCCGAAGACCACTTCGAACGGAAGTGCTTCAGGTGGTGGACAACGTACTGCGGATGCGAGGACAGCAGACCCAGTGCGGATTTTTCTGGTGATTGGGAACTTTGTTGTAACAGCTCACGTCTTATTAGGCGCAACAACCGAACGATCTGTCTCAACCCTCGGCCGGGACGGTCCACGTAACAGTGCGCCTTACTTTTCTTTTGACCTGCACTGTTTTACTTACAATGGCTCAGCATCACCAAGGTGCAGGCACCTCTTCCCTTACGATCACACTTCCCACGTGGATGTTGTGTTTTCGCCCAGGTACACACGACGAAACGCATTGAACCAGGTGATTGAATGCGATTCACGGAGATACCGTACTAAATGGGGAGTATGTAGACATAGTTCTTGAGCTCGTTTCTAGGCTGATCCAGCTCATTACCCCCTCGTCTGACATCCGAGTCCCATATGAATCTATTCGGTAGCAGAAACCCGAGTATATCAATACGCCGCTCAAAATACCACAGTAGATCATGTACGAACGTAGCAGAACGGATGGAAACCAAGTGACGACCTGTTACTGGAGATATCATACATCAGAGTCAAGTGTGCTCCATAGACCTCTCACTCACCATCGGGGCACTCGATTCGGCCGTCGGGTGTCTAGAGTACACAAAGCACCCAGACGAGATTGCATCTGTCCATATCTCCGAAACTAAACATCTCCCTCCTCACCGTGGCCCCCAAAGTCCAGGTAACCCAGCGACAAGACGACTTTCTCGGCGTCTGTTCGCCTCATGATCCCCAAGACCGTTTGCCATCTCTACCCGCATCGACGCATTTTGAGACAGTTGGTCAACATTGGCTCGTCCTCGTTGATGTATTCCGTTGCCTTTGCGCCGAGGTCGAATCTCGGTGACAGGTTCGCCAACATTGAGACCGCGATGTGTCTCCTCGAAGTGCCAACATCCTTGCTCAGTAGTCTGGCCAAAGATGGCCAGGTGTCGGTCGTCAGTACTGGTTTTACGTACGAGGCCGAACCGATGTAGATCACTCACCAAGCTCAGTGTACCACATGACCTTCACTCCGTCTTCTGCTTCAAGTTCCCAATGGCTTTGATCGCCCCAGGAATATCCCCGGGCAGTTGCCTACCTTGACCCGCTGACCCGCCTTGGTGGCAAACTCAAAAGGTTCCGGGGCTTTGAACAGGAGGACGATCGTACTCCCGAGACGAAAGCCACCCATTTCTTGGACTGGAGTCAGAAGCTGCCTGTTGAGCAGTGGGGATGCAGCGGAGTAGGCGGGTACGTCCCTGTGGGGGGTTCGTGCGAGGGGCCTGCGGAGACGCAAAATGTGTTAGTTCTGTGTTCCAAAGGATGACTACAGAGTCAAAGTTCACTTTGATACTACCCACGCTAGTTGCGCCGACGGGGACCATACCGAAGAAACCATATCGCCATCGGCCAAGGAGTGCCACCCGCCCGCCGAGCACGAACAGGTTCTGGAGACGCTTACCTATCATACCGAAAGCAGTTCGCGTGGACCGGATGTGAGTACACCAAGAAGACTCAGAGACAGAGTCACGCACCAACGGAATATCCTCGTTTCTCGACTACCCACGCGGTGGTACTGTGGAAACGGTGATAATCACCTGGAGCATTGTATATTACAGCAAAATAGAGCGCGTTCCCGTTGCTGATGCTAGTCCCTGATATACATCTGTTGCGTTCCCGCGAGGACGATCGAACACCCATTTTCTGGGCGACAGAAGCGCCGTGCGCTAGAGCGCCCTAGGCCTGAAGCCCGCCTTCGTGCACTACCAACGTGTCTTTTTGTGCACCGTGTTCCGCGAATCGGCAGTCAGTTGTGAAGCTCAAGACAGAAGCGCTGTGATCTGGGCGTGAGCAAGCGCTGAAAATACGAGGCGACACAGCGTGGGTGAACTGGTCTATATCAAGGGAGATAGAAGGCGAAGAAGGCATACAGACCACAGCTTGTTCGTTGAACCTTTCCATTGCTCTGCTACATTGTTTCGCCGCTGACGTCGTCGTCGACAATGACTGGTGCGTACGGACAACATGGAGCTGCATTTATGCTGACCGTCGGACAAGAACATTCCCCGGTGATCGAAATCAATGCCGGCACTAGGGAGATGGGTGCGGTGGCATTCTCAGCGAATGGCGAGTATTTCTTGAGCGGTGAGTTCGAGGGGGTTCGAGTGTGGCGAGTGGAAGATGGCAAAGAAATGGCGACAATGGAAGCGCGGAGTGTCTGGTGTCTCGCAGTGTCAAAGGATGGCAGTTGGATTGCAGCTGGGACAGGCGGGGGCGAGTTCATTCTGTGGGATGCAAAGACATACGAAAAAGTCTTCTCGCACAAGGAGGACGGAGACGCCAGGGGAATCGATTTCTCGCCCGACTCGACTCGACTCGTCGTTGCGTCGGACAACCGCACGGCCGTCGTTTGGGATCTCGCAACCCGCGAACGAGTGGTTGGTCCACTCCACCACGAGGGTTGGGTGATAGCAGCGAAATACTCGCCGCGAGGGGATCGAATTGCCACAGCCACTTATAGCAATTCCATTCGAGTCTACAACAGCAACGACGGCCGCTTGCTCCTGGACATCCCAGTCAATGTAACCGCGTGGTACAGCACTTGTCTCCTGTGGTCAAAGGATTGGCTCTTCATCCTATCAGATGGTAAAATCAAGCAAGTCGAAGCATCTACCGGGTCAGCAGTCTCGGAATGGCCAGTCCCCGATGTCAATGGCCACTCGTGCATTGCCCTGCCGCAGTATGGGCATTTCACCGCATACTCTACAAACCGCACTGTCACATTTTGGGATATGTCGATGCACACCCAGCTCGGTCTGACTCAACACACCCAAGAAATTCATTCAATCGCCTTCTCACCAGGGGACCGATTTCTCGCAATCGGCGGAAGGGACGGGAAAATCACCATACAAAATGTCCGAGACATCCTCCCTTCATCCCATTTCACTGTCGGTATTGTGTATTGTCGGATTAAATCGCATATATACCCTTACTGCCAATCCACAGCAGGAAGATCTGGGGAAATCCAGTCCACTCGAGTCCGAGGGACAGAACAAAGAGGGTGATGGTGATCTCCTCGAAGTATGAGTGAGTTCATTTCCCTCTCGAAGCATTTCTCACGACGGCGCAGGTCGAGGTACCGTCGAGTACTCCCACTCCACAACTATTCGATTATGACGAGGTTGGTGATCATTTCAATTTTTTCTTCCGAGTCCCTCCGTGTTGATGCTGCTGAAGCCACCATCCCCAACCTCCTCTGGCCGTCCCCGGGAGGACGACGTACTGCCACTCAGCCCGTCGCATGCCCTATCACCTTCGTCAAAGGCCCTCCCAGCAACCTCCACTCCAGAGGCACATGTAGAGGAACATCACGACACAGTCGAGTCACCTCGGAGCCGTTCGATATTCAAAAGGTGGCGACAGAGGAAGAGTCACAAGGACCCCACCTCACACGAGCCTGGTCGACTTTCCGGAAAGTCACGCTGGCCTTCCGATCGTCGATCGAGTCCTTCCCTCTCACCAGCGAGAGCGAGTGCCACAGATGAAGGACCTTTTAGGATGGCTGCAGGTCAGCGACAGGCAGTGAGTGCGCTTCCTTGATAGACGATTGGATGCGGTGTGTCTGACATATCATCTTAGCGAACAGCCACAGCATCGGTGAAAAAGAAAAAGGTTCGTTGTTCTTCGGATTCGTATGCAGGAACTCATCACACGTTATAGAATAAACCGTCTGCCAAGACCACTCCCAACGGAGGTGCTTCCAGTGGACAACATACTGTAGATGCAAGGACAACGGACCCGGTGCGTTTTTTTTTCTGGTGGTGGGGGACGTCGTCATGACAGCTCACGTCCTATTAGGCACAACAACCCAACGATACATCTCCACCCTCCGCCGGGACGGTCCACGTAACAGTGCGCGTTACTTTTATTTGACCCACATTGTTATACTTACAATGGATCAGCATCACCAAGGAGCAGGCACCTCTTCCCTTACTGTCACACTTCCCACGTGGATATTGTGTTTTCGCTCAGGTACACACGACGAGACCCATTGATCCAGGTGATTCGATGCTGAATCTGGAGTATCTGGACATAGTCAAGACTTGTGTTTGTTTCTAGGCAGACCCAGCTCATCATCTCTTTGTCCGACATCCGAGTCCCACATAGATCTATCTGATGGTAAACACCCGAGTATATATGCATATATATGAACCACGCCGCTCAACATAGCGCATTTGGACCGTGTATGAGTGTAGCGGAGCGGAAACCAACGACCACCATACATTGACAAAAGAGAGCGAACGAACGTTTACTGGAGATATCATACATGATACCCATGCCAGTCAGTGCAAGGCCCTCGGTGACGCCGAGGTCAAAATGTCGTCAGTAATACGATGATGACGCCCCGCCAGCCTGAGGCTAGTTCAAAGTGTTATCACGAGTTCACGAGTACTAGTCACGGCGAGGGACACAGCAGCGTAGAAATGCCGTCTTTTATGGATCTGGCACTCTGCAGGCTGCTCGTTGAGCAATGGGGATGCAGCGGAGTAGGCGGGTACGTCCCTGTGGGGGGTTCGTGCGAGGGGCCTGCAGAGACGCAAAATGTGTTAATTCTGTGTTCCAAAGGATGACTACAGGGTCAAAGTTCACTTTGATACTACCCACGCTAGTTGCGCTGACGGGGACCATACTGAAGAAACCATATCGCCATCGGCCAAGGAGTGTCACCCGGCCGTTGAGCACGAACAGGTTTTGGAGACGCTTAGCCATGTACAGGGATATCAGAGACAGTTCGCATGGACCGCATGTGAGTACACCAAAAAGACTCAGAGACGGAGTCACGCACCAACGGAATATCCTCGTTTCTCGACTACCCACGCGGTGGTACTGTGGAAACGGTGGTAATCAGCTGGAGCAAGGTATATTACAGCGAAATAGAGCGCGTTCCCGTTTCTGATGCTAGTCCCTGATATTGTCTTGCGTTCCTCCAAGGACGATTGAACACCTATTTCCTGGGCAACTGAAGCATCGTGGGCCAGGATTTCCTGAAGGCTGCCTTCGTGCGCTACCGACGCGTCAGTTTGTGCACCATGTTCCGCGAATCATTAATCAGGAGTTGCCAAGTTCAAGACAGACATGGTGGGTGAGACTGGGTGTGAGCAAGCGCCGAAAACACGAGGTGATAGAGCGTGGGTGCACTGGTCTATATCAAGGCAGGGCAACTGCAACGTGTATATGTAGGACGCGAAGAAGGCATACGGACCACAGTTTGTTCGTTGACTCTGTCCATTGCTCCGCTATATTGTGTTGGTGATGACCACGTCGTCGATAATGACCGGTGCGTACTGACAAGGTGGAGCTGCGTTTATGCTGACCGTCGAACAAGAGCATTCCCCGCTCATCGAAATCAATGTCGGTAGTTGGACACGTGCAGTGACGTTCTCAGCAGATGGCGAGTATCTCCTCGGCGGCCATACAGACGGGGTTCGAGTGTGGCGAGTGAAAGACGGCAAACAAATGGCGACAATGGAAGCGGGGAGTGTCTGGTGTCTCGCAGTCTCAAAGGATGGCAGTTGGATCGCAGCTGGGACGGGCGGGGGCGAGTTCATTCTGTGGGACGCAACGACATACGAAAAAGTCTTCTCGCACAAGGAGGACAGCAGGACCATCAACGGAGTCGATTTCTCACCTGACTCGACTCGGCTCGTCGTTGCGTCGGACAATGGTACGGCCGTCGTTTGGGATATCGCAACTCGCGAACGAGTGGTCGCTCCGCTCCGCCACGAGAAGTTGGTGACAGCAGCGAAATACTCGCCGCAGGGTGATCAAATCGCCACAGCCACTTATAGCAATTCCGTTCGAGTCTACGACAGCAACGACGGCCGCTTACTCGTGGACATCCCGGTAAAAGTAATTCCATACTACAACACTGGTCTCCTGTGGTCAAACGATCAGCTCTTCGTCATATCTGACAACAAAATCAAGCAAGTTGGAGCATCCACCGGGTCACCCGTCTCGGAATGGCCAGTCCCCGATACAGGTGACTACTCGCGCATTGCCCTGCTGCAACATGGAAATGTCATCGCATACTCTACAAACCGTACTGTCACATTTTGGGACACGTCGACACACGCCCATCTCGGTATCACCCAACACACTGAAGGCGTTGGTTCAATCTCCTTCTCACCAGGTGACCAGGTTCTCGCAACCAGCAGAAACAACGGGAAAATTACCATACAAAATGTCCGAGATATCCTCCCTTCGTCCCATTTCACTGTCAGTATCATATATCGTCGGATGAAATCACCATATATGCCCTTACTGACACTCCACAACAGGAAGATTCTGGCAAATCTAGTCCACTCGGGTCCGAGGGACAGAACAAAGACGGCGGTGGTGATCTCCTCGACGTACGAGTTTGTTTTGTCGGATTAAATCACATGTTGGAGTTCCTTTACTGACAATCCACAACAGGAAGATCTAGGGAAATCCAGTCCACTCGAGTCCGAGGGACAGAACCAAGAGGGCGATGGTGATCTTCTCGACGTATGTATGAGTTCGTTCGTTTTCCCCTCGAAGCAATTTCTCACGATAGCGTAGGTTGAAGTGCCGTCGAGCGCGCCCGCTCCCCAATCTTTCAACTATGACGAGGTTGGTGATCACTTCAATCACTTCCCAACACTGCTGATGCTGCTGAAGCCGCCATCCCCAACCTCCTCTGGCCATCCCCGAGAGGACGACGTACCGTCACCTGGCCCCTCCCACGCCGTATCGCCGCCATCGGATGCCCTGGCAGCGACCTCCACTCCAGAGGCACGTGCAAAGGAGCATCTGGAGACCGTCGAGTCACCCGAGAGCCTTTCGATATTCAAGAAGTGGCGACAGAGGAAGAGTCACAAGGACACCATTCCACACAGGCCTGATCGACGTTCCGGAAAGTCACTCCAGCCTGCTGATCATCAACCTCCCTCCCAGGGTGCCACAAATCAGGGTCCGTCGTGGATGGCTGCGGGGAAACGTCAGGTGGTGAGTGTGCTTCCTTGATAGACGATCGGATGCGGTGTGTCTAACATATTGTCTTAGCGAACGGCCACAGCGTCTGTGAAAAAGAAAAAGAAAAAGGTCCTTTGTTCCTCCGATTCGCATGCAGGGACTCATTACGTGCCACAGGACAAAGCCCCCGCCGCGACTACCCCGAACGACTCGGAAGGTGCGCACGGTAGCGGACAACGTACTGCAGATGCAGGAACAGCGGACCCTGTGCGACTTTTTCTGGTGATTGGGGACCTCGTCATGACAGCTCACGTCCTATTAGGCGCAACAACCCAACGATACATCTACACCCTCGGCCGGGACGGTCCACGTAACAGTGCGCGTTACTTTTATATGACCCACGTTGTTTTACTTACAATGGCTCAGCATCACCAAGGAGCAGGCACCTCTTCCCTTACGGTCACGCTTCCCACGTGGATGTTGTGTTTTCGCTCAGGTACACACGACGAGACCCATTGATCCGGGTGATTCAAGGCGATTCACGGAGATACCGTGCTAGATGGGGAGTATGTAGGCATAGTTCTTAAGCTCATTTCGTCGTCTTTGTCTGACATCGGAGTCCCACATAGATATATCTGGTGGTAAACACCCGAGTATATATGCATATGAATCACCTCGCTCAAAATAGTGCATTTAGACCGTGTACGAGTGTAGCGGAGGATAGATACCAAGTGATGGACAAGGAAGGTGAACGGCCTTTACTGGAGATACGTCGGACACCCGAAGAAATTTAAAAGCGCGGTGGTGACATCACTAAGCCAACAAGTGGGCCCTCGATGACGCCGAGGTGAAAATATGATGACCGACGCCTCGCCAGGCTAATTCAAAGTGTTATCATGAGTTCACGACTAAGTCACGGTGAGGGACACAGCTAGGTACAAGTACATCTTCTATGGATCTGGCACTCTGCAGCTGCATTTCCGGCGAGGATTCAAGGCGTATCAAGCTTCAAGCTGGTGGTTAGATGTAACTGTACCGCGATGGTGACGAAGCCAGTGCCGAGGGATGAAGTCAATCCAAGGACATCTAGAGAAACTTATGACTATAAAAAGATACAGTTACTCACAATCGGCGCCGAAAGCGCGGGAGGTCTGTGAAGCGACGCCGATGTCTCAGCGGCGCTTTGCCTTTGAGAAGGCCAAGAGAGTACGGTAAATGATGCGGAACGGATGGGATAGGTACAATGCAATCAAAGGACGATCTGACGCTTGGGGGCCCCGGAAGGTTGGTCTGGTTATTTATCAAGGGCGCCGACTAACAAACTGGCATTCATGAGATCCCCGTTGTTGACAGGCCCCTTAGCGGGCAAGTCAGTGCAAGATCTGCGATCATGCACCGTAGATACGGGCTTGTTTACTGGCGTGGTATTCTGCTATTTCGCAGATGGGGATATGGAGGGTGAAGTCGAGGAAGAAAGCATGAGCACTACGGGATTGAATAGAAAGCGATCGGTCCTTGTCAACGTCTTGTTCCTTGCGTTCCGTATCAACGTTTTGACCGAGTCCTCATGCCGCAATATAGTGGCTGGGCAATCAGCCAGACAGATACAGAACCATGCTCGGCATCGGAGGGTGCACGAGTCCCGTCGACCCAGGGTGTTATTGTCCGTTTCCTACCAGGTTTCGGGACGGGTTATCAACCTCATCATTCCCCGGACTCGGTATCTCCGATGATATATCCGGAGCGGAAGAATCGGGCCAAAGGTTTGACATCGATGCTGCGGCAGCGTTCGACTGTGGCTAGCAATCAGTACCCGAGACGATAGAAACGGTCGATGTGCATTCCTGCCATCGCCATCTACGCGAAGGGTGTCCACAGCGGATGGGAGGCGGAATGAAGGAACAGGGGAATTCGCAAGACTGCGAGCTTGTAGGGAGAAGGAGGCCATGAGCAGAATCGGACATCACACTTGGTATGTATAGAGGAGATGGCGCGTAGGTTAGGTTATAAGATAACCAATGGGTATCTGGAAGAGAAGCTAGAAGAGATCGTTTGTACTCCCAAGATGACGGCAAATGTGAGATGAAGTAGGAGACAAATACGACTGAAACCAAGTCTATGAAGCGGCTTGAGTTCTACAGTTGACGAACATTGTAGCGACAACCGCAGTGACTCGCTGTCTTCACTTCCCATGGATCGATGGATCTCGACGCTGGAGGGCTCTGTCTGTTTGCAGATTGGTCTGAACACCATACAGAAATGGTAGGGTAATCAAGTGAGTGGATCGCGTCCGGCTCCACTGCGAAGGTCTGGAAGAATGACCCGTTATATTCATCCTGTTCGCAGGTATTCCAAACCTAATTATGACGCGTGGGGTATAGTCGTTCGTCAGCTCGCGCCGGGTGAGACGTTTGGGTGAGCACGAGTGCCGTGTTGGGGGAAACAGTGGGAAATGATCCAATAGATGTTGTAAGATGGAATGGGCTTGGAATTGGAGTGTTGTGTTGATCCAGACGACAATTTTTATTTTTCCTTTCGAGGCTTACTAAGGAAAATAGAATTACTACATAAATGACTTACGTCGCGGGCCGCGGCAACACGGTCCCAAAATTGATAGGAGGGCAAAACTCGTTGTCAATGGGTGATATTTACAAACATCGAGGACAAGGATATCTTGCAGAGTTTTGATGGTATTCCCACCTTTTCCGGTGACTGCCAGAAGCCGGTCATCGAGAGAGATGGCAATAGTTGATATGTCGTGAGAGTGTCTGATGACTGCGGCCGCTTCAGCAATCCAGCTCGAACTTGTAACCGGTGGTAACCGATGGTTACCGACGCATCCAGTTTGCTGAACAGTGGACCAAGCTTGGCGTATGTCGACCTGTCCAAAAAAGTGATAGTGAAATATTTAGCGTGTACGATAAAGTCTCTGTTCCTTGCCAAGGCAATAGACGGGGATTCACCTTTTTCCTGAAATGGTCATTCCGAAACCACTGAGAGGGGACACATTGCACAGTTTTCTTGATTGTATCCTCGGATAAGGCGAAGAGACGTTCCCCACGGTCTGGCCAAGCATTGCACCGCGAGTCAACTTTGGGCGGGATGTCGCTGAGGAAGCAGCCATCGCGACGATCTTAGACTCGGAGGGATGGTTCTGTGGGGCCGAGCTTGGCTCAGTGTCCATGCTCAAGCGAACCTGCGAATCGGCGGTCAGGTGGGATGTTCAAGACTGACGTGGTGGGGTGGCCCTGACAGGAACGAGGTGATAGAGCGTGGGTGCACGGGGAACTTGAAGGGCAACACGTATACAACGCGAAGACGGCATACGGATCCCAACTTGTTCTTTGACGCTCACCTTTGCTCTGCTACATTATTTCGCTGCTGATGACGTCGTCTACAGTGACCGGTACGTACCGATAATATGGAGCTGTGTTTATGCTGACCGTCGGACCAGAGCATTCCCCGCTGACCGAAATCAACACCGGTGACCAGATACGTGCAGTAACATTCTCAGCAAATGGCGAGTACCTCGTGAGCGGTGGGTTTGAGGGGGTTCAAGTGTGGCGAGTGGAAGACGGCAAACAAATGGCAAGAATGGAAGCGCAGTTTGTCTGGGGTCTCGCACTCTCCAAGGATGGCAGGTGGATCGCAGCGGGGACAGGCCGGAGCGCAGCGGATGCGGGCCAGAACGAGCTGATTCTGTGGAACGCCAGGACATATGAAAAAGCCTTCTCGCACGAGGAGGACGACGATGTCAGGGGAGTTGATTTCTCGCCCGACTCGACTCAATTCATCGTAGCATCGGACAACAGCACAGCCACGGTCTGGGATGTCGCAACTCGCAGCCAAGTGTTCGGTCCACTCCACCACAAGGATTGGGTGATAGCAGCGAAGTACTCGCCTCAAGGGGATCGAATTGCCACAGCTACTGAAAGTAACGTTCGAATCTATAACAGCAACGACGGCTGCTTGCTCGTGGATGTCAATGTAGGGGTAGCCCCGCGGCTCAACACCGGTCTCCTCTGGTCGGGTGATTGGCTCTTCGTCGTGTCGGATGGTAAAATCAAGCAGGTTGAAGCACCCACTGGGTTGGCAGTCTCGGAATGGCCAGTTCCTGATACCAATGGCCACTCGTGCATTGCCTTACCGATGGGGAATTCATCGCATACTCTATGGCAAACCGTACCGTCATGTTTTGGGACACATCGATACCTACCCAGCTTGGTCTCACCCAACACACTCAAGACATTTATTCAATCACCTTCTCACCAGGCGACCAGTTTCTTGCAGTCGGTGGAGAGGATGGGAAAATCACCATAAAAAATCTTCGAGACATCCTCCCTTCGTCCTATTTCACTGTAAGTATCGTGTATTGTCAGATTCAATCGCATATTGGAATGCCTTTACTGACAATTCACAACGGGAAGGTCCTGGGAAATTCAGTCCACTCGAGTCCGAGGGATACAGCGAGGGCGGTGCTGGTGATTACCTTGATGTACGAGTTCGTTCGTCTCCCCTCGAAGCAAGCTCTCACGATGGCCTAGGTCGAAGTACCGTCGAGTACTCCCGCTCCGCAACTCTTCGATTATGACGAGGTTGGTGACCACTTCATTCACTTCTTCCTCCATGTTGATGCTGTTAAAGCCGCCTTCCCCAACCTCCTCCGCTCATCCTTGGGAGGACGACGTACCGCCACTCGGCCCCTCGCATGCCGTATCACCATCGTCAGAGGCCCTCCCAATGACCTCCACTCCAGAGGCGCGCGCAGAGGGACATCTCGACACGGTCGAGCCACCCCAGGGCCGTTTGAGATTCAAAAAGTGGCTACAGAAGAGTCGCGAGGATCCTACTTCACATAAGCCCGCTCAACTCGCTGGAAAGTCGCGCCAGCCAGCCGATCCCCGATCCCCTTCCAACCCATCAGGGAGAGTGGATGCCACAAATCAGGGATCTTCGAGGATGGCTGCAGGCCAACGCCGGCAAGTGAGTACTCCTCAGTAGACGGATGTATGCGCTGTATCTAACATATCATCTTAGCGAGCGGTCGCAAAGCCCGTCGTAAAGCCACAGGTTCGTTGTTCCTTGGATCCGTATGTAGGGACTCATAACATGTTACAGCGCAAATCACTTCCCAAGGCTGCTGTTCCCAAGCAGACAAACGAAGACGCCTCTCGTAGCAGACAAGGTCCTGCTGATCCGACGGAAGGCAGCCCAGTGCGTTTTTTTCTTGGTGATGGTAGAACTCGTCACCACAACTCACGTCCTATTAGGCACAACCACCAGACGATCCATCTCAACCCTCCGCCGGGACGGTCCACGTAACAGTGCGCGTTACTTTTATTTGACCCACATTGTTATACTTACAATTGCTCAGCATCACCAAGGAGCAGGCACCTCTTCCCTTACGATCACGCTTCCCACGTGGATGTTGTGTTTTCGCTCAGGTACACACGACGAGACGCATTGATCCAGCTGGTTCGATGTGATTCACGTAGATACCATACTGAATCGTAAGTATGTGGACACAGTTCTTCAGTTTGTTTCTAGGCAGACCCAGCACGTCATCTATTTGTCTGACATGTGAGTCCCATACCATAGGATCTATCCGGCAGTAAAGACCTGGGTATACGAATGTAGCAGAGCGGAAGAAAACCAAGTGACGACGTCTTTTCCCGAAACGTACGATCGTTCTCTCGCCGTGCACGTTTCTTTATCATGCCCTCCCGGTCCACTTCTTTCCGTCCTACCATGTCTTCCAGACGTTCCTTCGCCTCTACACGACCCCGTTTCCGTTTGAGGTCGCATTCAGAGGCTTGGTGTTCCGATGCGGCCTCTCTCGCGAGGCCGAGGTCCGACTCAAATGGGAGGGCGGGTCCGATGACGCGACTGCCGCTACTAGCGGTCCTGTGACCATGTTCAGCTCTGTTGTGATGTAACACGTCAAGGAACATGAACGTGACATACGCGAGGGGATAGAATCTTGTCAAAACGCACTGGAGAGTCTCCCTTTCTTCCGCGCCCGAACAAAGTTGCGAAAGCAACTGTGGACGTTTGGGACGGGAGGTCATCACCACGCGTCAAGGGCACCGCGGTGGAACGGGTGGATCGGCATAGGGGACCTCCGCGTTCTCTCGCTCGAGAGTTCGTCAAGGTGCTGTCGTCTCAAAAAAGGGGGGAGCTCAAGGTGTCTGACGGGGTAGACCCTGTCGTTTTCGTCCTTGAGCCACGCTCTGAATTCAGTGTTTTTGGAATGGCGGTGATGCCGTCTGGGAGGGGTCGCGTAGTATTTTCTCGTGCATCGTCACAACGCCCTTTTCTAGCTTAGCAGACACTGTCAGTCCCGACACTATCAGGATGTGTTTCAATATTTCATCTTACTTTCCTGCAGTTTGCCACAGCGTTTGTGGCATTTAGTAAATCTATCTCCGAAGTAGTGATCCCTGTCTGACTGGCAACTTTACCAGTTTTTTACTGTCGCCTTTGTCACAGGCTGTAGCGCCACCCACTGGTGCGAACTCTCCAGCGCATGCACCGGAACGGTTGCTCAACACAAAGCAGTGCAACGAGACACGAGCACTTGTGTACGTTTTGTTCATTGGTTCGAGGCAGGGAGCGGCGTCGGCCCACGATGAGAATTGATTATCTCTGTTCCCGGCATTTGGCTCTGCTCTGACCCAGATAGTTTGTCGATCGTCGAGCCAAGCGTGAATAAGATACAGCGGCCCCAACCGGGGAGCGACCTTCAGTCGTCTTGATCTCCATGATCCCGGGGGGACATGTCCCGATACGCCGCGAGAAGCCAATACACGTCCAATGTTGAAAATCTTTTATAAGATTGTTACTTGTTGTCCGGGCTCTAAGAGTGAGCGATTGAGGCGGTCAATAATGTTTCGGTCCTTGCAAGCTGGCCCTGCTTCCACAAAACAAGGACGGAATTGCATACGAGGGCTGGATCCCAGGAATGAAAACAACATAATCGGATGACGTTCAGGCATGGCCATAATACGAAAAATGATAGGAAGGCAAAACTCGTTATCAAATAGTGATATTGCAGAGGAAGGATATCTCGCAGAGTTTTAATAGGAATCTTGCTACCTCTTGCACGATTGCGAGAAACAGGTCATCCGGAGAGATGGCGATAGTGGAAATGTTGTGAGGGAGGTTCATGACTGGACCGAGCTGGGCGTATGTCGACATGTCCCACAATGCGACAGTGAAATGTTTAGTGTACGACAGGTCTCCGTTCCTCTCCAAGGCAATAGATGCGAACCTGGCTTTTTCGTGAACTGGTCATTCCGAAACCACTGTGAGGGAACAGTGGTTTCCCTTGGATAAGGCAAAGAGGCGCTCAGCACCATCTGGGCAGGCGAAGGTAAATGTTGCACCGGAGTCAACTCTGAGCGGGATGTCGCCGAGGGAGTAGCCATCGCGACGGCCGTAGACTCGGAAGGACGCTCCATGGGGTCGAACTTGGGTCAGTTGCGATGTTCAAGACAGACGTGTCAAGAGCAAGCGCCGAAAACACAACGTGATAGAGCGTGGGTGCACTGGTCTATATCAACATCAGCAAACGCGAAAACGCGAAAACGCAGGTTTTTGGGTGCCCAAACTGGAATAGCGTCAGGGTTCGTGCTGTAAGACACTTTTTGGGATCGGTTAGGTGCTCATCAGCCAATGAGAGGGCTTAAAGAGAGCTCGCTACTTGTGAAAGCAGTGTTCAACGGTCGTGAAGCGATAACGTTACTTGTCTACTTTGCAGATGCAGGATCTCCTTTGGGTAGTTCCTCTCGGCATAGTACAGGAACCACCTGTGGAACACGAGAATCAGGCGCAATGAACTTGAAAGTACTCTTGGTACCTCCGCATCTTTCTTCTGAGGAGTGTTGCAATGGTCTTGTGTAGTCGACGTTAGTCCTGACTGGTCCTCTTCCCAATAGCGCTTAGTGAAAAGTTAGCCAAGTTCATGGAGACTCCGACGTCTTGATAATTGGCATCGCCAAATAAGGGCCCGTAGAAGACACAGCTCGTCATATCATATAGAAGGGGCGGTTTATCGTAAGTTAACAAGGTCCCTTTCAACCTACAAAACATCTAACGCAAAAGAGCCTAAACCCTGGGCACTGATCAGATCGAGAGAAAATTAAGGGGGGTGACAGTCTACAGTGACTTTACAAGAACATTTGGAGCGCGATTGCTAGCGCACTTCCCAGGCAGAATCCTGTACTCGTCAGAGAACCCACCGAGAGTGGGGAGCTCGCCCGACTCGTCGCGGTCGCAGTCGCCGTCGCCATATAGGCGTTCCAAGCCTCGACAGTCGCCGACGGGAAGAAATAGCTAGATTCCGTCGTAGCTTGCCCATAATAGATCGCCGCTTCACCAGTCATGATCTCGTTCCCGAGAGAGGACACTTCGCCTCCGACAACCGTGACCGTTCCCGAACTGGTGTTGGTCACCAGTCCGGTTTGATTGTTACCAAAGATGAATTCTCGCACGAGAGTGAGAGCCTGAGTAGGAGTGTTAGGAAGAGCAGGTATGGATGGAATTAGTCCCTCACGGAGATGGGATTGTTATATCCAAGGAGGTGTCCGGCATGAGCCGCAAGGACGTACTTCCAACCACGTTCCTGGTGAACGATGCCAGCAAACTCACCAGCGTCGTTGTACCACGGCGTGTCCGGCTTGCGCGTGAAACCCTGGATTCCACCAAACGTCGTGTTCTAGGTAGTAAAAATCAGACACACGCGAAATGTGCGAGATGTGCGGCGTCGTACTTGGATGGCGACTGAATACGCACTTAGCAAATTGCAGGAACGGGGACCAACGAGGAGACCTACTTTGAGAACCAAAGTGTGGGACGAGAGAATCGTCGTTTCCAGAATATATGACGACCGACATGTCATGAGCCGTCATGTTCGTGGCAAGATCCGTCAGGAATGCCATAGGTCTGGCCTTGCTAAGTATCTAATTATGCCGATCATGACAAGTACTCACTCGACGCCTAAAAATCATTAATCGTGAGTAAACTCTTATCTATAGTCAAAAGAAGGATCGAAGCTCACTTGGGTCGCCGTAGACATTACCTGTGAACAAATTGCGTAAATTCGCTGCAAACCCTCAGAAATGGTTGCTTACCAGCACTACTAGTCGATGCAAACGTGAAAGTGGTAATTTCCACCCAGTCTTTGCTCGTAGGCGCATGGATCGCAGCACGCGTTTGGGGATCTGGGAGGATGCGCGTAAAGATCAACCCATCCATATATAACTCACAAACGAACCATTGAGAAAGACACTTGCGTCCATTGTTGCTTCGGGGCTCAATGCATCGGGGATATTGTAAACATCGAACAGGTGGCCCGATGCTACAACACGAATTCTAGAATGGACAACCAAACAGACCGAGAGGAAATGGAAACGTACACCAAGGAAAGGTGAAATTGATGGCGTAGTCGAGCATCTCGGTATACAAGTCACACTGATACACGGGGTCGATGGTTCCGTTTGCACGACCGGTCAGGTCACGTTTCCATACATCGCGCGCCAGAAGTCTCTCGCCGTTCTCCAACGGAGCACCGTCTCTCTCGCTGAGCCTCGCGGCAAGCCGATCCTGTGCTTCCAGCATGAACCGTTCCTTCGTAATTTTCGTGTTGTATTTGCCAGAGGTTGCACCATAACCGAAAGCGGGTAATGGTGCGTTGAGAGTCGGAAAGTGCCCTGGTTGAGGGTATTGGAGGGTGAGATCGTACCCACAGAGTGTACTCCTAAATGGAAAAATAAGCATTCCTGCACACATACCCCACCACCTTGAACGTACTGTTCTTGAAAGTACTCAAGCACTTGTGTATCGTACCCGATGATTTGTGGGTATGTTTCCAGCACGCTTACCACAGGTAGTTCCTCGAACGTCTCTAATGACGTAAGGGTTCCGTCTCCGATGGCAATTGCCGCGAGATTGACAGGAGGATTGTCCATCTCGAAGTAGGCTTTGGTGATGTAGGGCTGGTGTGATGTTAACGGGGTTAGCATTCTTGCATGAGAGGACACCACTTACTATGTACGTTCCAGCGTAGCTCTCACCGGTGAGATGCAAAGGTCGTGTGGCGAGATCGGGGAACACTTTTACGAGGTTTTCCAGGAAACCCATCTGGGGATACATGAGTAGGGCAAACGAGGAAACCCGCCGACCCTCACAAAATCAGTAGCCATCTGATCTTCATCAGCGACTGAAGGAAGCATAGGATCAGACAATGAAGGTTAGAACGTAATTTAATGTACTCACCAAGCCCATTGGGGTCGGCCGTACTGTACCCAGTTCCGCTAAAACAAACACGTGAATCTCTCCAGGATGACGATGAAAACCCTGACGTACACTGGTTGATCGATCCACACATAATCGGCGACAGTGGACCACGCATAATGATTTTCGACGACCGAATAATCGCGCAAGATGTTGATAGGACCGTTCTGAGATACAAAAATCAACACGATGATCGCGACGGGACACAGTTCCCGGGACGTATAAGACGGACCTCAAACAAGAGTCCAACGAGACTCGAAGCGCCAGGACTTCGCAGAACCATTAGCTGTGTACCCTATATGCGTTCATTAACTCACCCTCCATTGAGCCAGATTCCCCAGGGATCAGTACTGTTCGCGGTGAACGACCCGTTCGAAGACTCGAACGCCCAGAAGAACAATGTGTCATTGGGATGACCTGCTCTCTGCACGGGGATATTCCCAGCCCAGTTCCGAGAAAGGGGCCACGACACGTTTGGAAGGTTCTCCGTCACCTGAAAGTCTGCGGATATATCGTGATGATGTGAATGGGGCAAGAAGGTACAACGCATGTCATATGAACACGCACAGTTCTGCCATTCCGGACTGTAATCGCCGGTTGGCATTCCGGGATACACCTGAGGCCAACTATCTTGCGTTGACTGGGCCTGCGAGAACGTGAACAAGAAAGCAGACGCCAATAACAGGAGAGCGGCGCATGACGACCAAGACATGGCAGGAGAGGATAATATGGTAAAGAGAACGAGGGGCCATGTCGTCTTTTAAAGGTACATACCTGGCAGTCTGTCCTAAGGCACCCCCTAGGGATTGAGTCCGCCGGTTCAACTGTTGCGATCTTATGATGAGACTTTCAATTTAATTAATTGTCTCGGCTAAGCGAACCGAGCGCAGTTGTTTTCGCTAGAGCGCTGAGTCAGTAGCGGACAGTGCCTCGGCCCTCCGAGCACCCACTGAAGACAGAGAAGAATGTCAGACGCCGTCAAATGTTGGATGACTCAGCGTGTATCGGGCCGTCTGTAATTGCTGTAAACCGTAAGCACCAAGTTGTAAATTAAGAGACTCGGTAGCAACTCTGTCCAACTACTCCCACCTGAACGTCGAGACCCTGCAGAGATGCTCGAGCTGCGGAATGATCTTAGGCATGCCTTACATAACACTTGACGCTGGCAACGGGCCCAAAATATGATATATCTGCTTTGAACATTGATTTTGCAGCGTAAAGTTTGTCTCGTGAATCCTGCTCACGGCGGACCTGGAGTCGGCGTTACGGCCATCAGATCTATCTGTCAATTTAGCCGATGGGCCCTACGCGAGCTTCAATTCACCGCTTTCCCCCTACGGGAAGTTAACCATTAATGGGAGGGCAAGTGAGTGAACAGTCTCACACTGGGTTAGGATGATCGAGCAAGCGGTACTGGTAGAGCTTGCTACTGCGCTCCGGGACTTGGTAGAAATGTCGAGTTGCTACAGAAATGTCAGATATTGGGCCAGGTCACCGTATCAAGGGAAGTCCGAGGCTCGGCCCGCCTATCCAGCAGTTGCATCATGATGCACATGGTTCCGGAGTCTTCGGAACATGATGGTGAAACATCCAAATACGTAACAAAAACTCGAACACGCTGTTCTGAGCTCCAGCTCCAGCCCCAGATTCCGACCCAACACCCCCGAGACGCCAGCCCATGACACCGTAGGCACCCAAATCGCTCGTCCCTAACGTCTTTCGAGACCCTGCCCACTCACGAGTGCTCCTTTGCTCCGAGTCGGTGACCCAGTGGACACATCCAAACGTAATCATTCCACTCGGTCCGAGGCCGGCTCGCTCGCCCGGACTAGAAGCGAAATCGGGATGACTTGAACGAACAATCCAAACAGGTTTTCGGGTAGAAAACACGATCCACTGCAGACCAGACTTTTGTCCATCGACGACACCACAGTGGACGTTCTCGATACAATTCACCGTGAATACCAAAGACAATCAGAGCACGGCCTCGCAGAGCATGCAGTGGTTTTCGTGGCGTGATAGCGGTCAAGTTCCGCGACATCGACCAGTCATCAGCAAACGCGAAAACGCGAAAATGCTGGTTTTTGGGTGCCCAAACTGGAATAGCGTCAGGGTTCGTGCTGTAAGACACTTTTTGGGATCGGTTAGGTGCTCATCAGCCAATGAGAGGGCTTAAAGAGAGCTCGCTACTTGTGAAAGCAGTGTTCAACGGTCGTGAAGCGATAACGTTACTTGTCTACTTTGCAGATGCAGGATCTCCTTTGGGTAGTTCCTCTCGGCATAGTACAGGAACCACCTGTGGAACACGAGAATCAGGCGCAATGAACTTGAAAGTACTCTTGGTACCTCCGCATCTTTCTTCTGAGGAGTGTTGCAATGGTCTTGTGTAGTCGACGTTAGTCCTGACTGGTCCTCTTCCCAATAGCGCTTAGTGAAAAGTTAGCCAAGTTCATGGAGACTCCGACGTCTTGATAATTGGCATCGCCAAATAAGGGCCCGTAGAAGACACAGCTCGTCATATCATATAGAAGGGGCGGTTTATCGTAAGTTAACAAGGTCCCTTTCAACCTACAAAACATCTAACGCAAAAGAGCCTAAACCCTGGGCACTGATCAGATCGAGAGAAAATTAAGGGGGGTGACAGTCTACAGTGACTTTACAAGAACATTTGGAGCGCGATTGCTAGCGCACTTCCCAGGCAGAATCCTGTACTCGTCAGAGAACCCACCGAGAGTGGGGAGCTCGCCCGACTCGTCGCGGTCGCAGTCGCCGTCGCCATATAGGCGTTCCAAGCCTCGACAGTCGCCGACGGGAAGAAATAGCTAGATTCCGTCGTAGCTTGCCCATAATAGATCGCCGCTTCACCAGTCATGATCTCGTTCCCGAGAGAGGACACTTCGCCTCCGACAACCGTGACCGTTCCCGAACTGGTGTTGGTCACCAGTCCGGTTTGATTGTTACCAAAGATGAATTCTCGCACGAGAGTGAGAGCCTGAGTAGGAGTGTTAGGAAGAGCAGGTATGGATGGAATTAGTCCCTCACGGAGATGGGATTGTTATATCCAAGGAGGTGTCCGGCATGAGCCGCAAGGACGTACTTCCAACCACGTTCCTGGTGAACGATGCCAGCAAACTCACCAGCGTCGTTGTACCACGGCGTGTCCGGCTTGCGCGTGAAACCCTGGATTCCACCAAACGTCGTGTTCTAGGTAGTAAAAATCAGACACACGCGAAATGTGCGAGATGTGCGGCGTCGTACTTGGATGGCGACTGAATACGCACTTAGCAAATTGCAGGAACGGGGACCAACGAGGAGACCTACTTTGAGAACCAAAGTGTGGGACGAGAGAATCGTCGTTTCCAGAATATATGACGACCGACATGTCATGAGCCGTCATGTTCGTGGCAAGATCCGTCAGGAATGCCATAGGTCTGGCCTTGCTAAGTATCTAATTATGCCGATCATGACAAGTACTCACTCGACGCCTAAAAATCATTAATCGTGAGTAAACTCTTATCTATAGTCAAAAGAAGGATCGAAGCTCACTTGGGTCGCCGTAGACATTACCTGTGAACAAATTGCGTAAATTCGCTGCAAACCCTCAGAAATGGTTGCTTACCAGCACTACTAGTCGATGCAAACGTGAAAGTGGTAATTTCCACCCAGTCTTTGCTCGTAGGCGCATGGATCGCAGCACGCGTTTGGGGATCTGGGAGGATGCGCGTAAAGATCAACCCATCCATATATAACTCACAAACGAACCATTGAGAAAGACACTTGCGTCCATTGTTGCTTCGGGGCTCAATGCATCGGGGATATTGTAAACATCGAACAGGTGGCCCGATGCTACAACACGAATTCTAGAATGGACAACCAAACAGACCGAGAGGAAATGGAAACGTACACCAAGGAAAGGTGAAATTGATGGCGTAGTCGAGCATCTCGGTATACAAGTCACACTGATACACGGGGTCGATGGTTCCGTTTGCACGACCGGTCAGGTCACGTTTCCATACATCGCGCGCCAGAAGTCTCTCGCCGTTCTCCAACGGAGCACCGTCTCTCTCGCTGAGCCTCGCGGCAAGCCGATCCTGTGCTTCCAGCATGAACCGTTCCTTCGTAATTTTCGTGTTGTATTTGCCAGAGGTTGCACCATAACCGAAAGCGGGTAATGGTGCGTTGAGAGTCGGAAAGTGCCCTGGTTGAGGGTATTGGAGGGTGAGATCGTACCCACAGAGTGTACTCCTAAATGGAAAAATAAGCATTCCTGCACACATACCCCACCACCTTGAACGTACTGTTCTTGAAAGTACTCAAGCACTTGTGTATCGTACCCGATGATTTGTGGGTATGTTTCCAGCACGCTTACCACAGGTAGTTCCTCGAACGTCTCTAATGACGTAAGGGTTCCGTCTCCGATGGCAATTGCCGCGAGATTGACAGGAGGATTGTCCATCTCGAAGTAGGCTTTGGTGATGTAGGGCTGGTGTGATGTTAACGGGGTTAGCATTCTTGCATGAGAGGACACCACTTACTATGTACGTTCCAGCGTAGCTCTCACCGGTGAGATGCAAAGGTCGTGTGGCGAGATCGGGGAACACTTTTACGAGGTTTTCCAGGAAACCCATCTGGGGATACATGAGTAGGGCAAACGAGGAAACCCGCCGACCCTCACAAAATCAGTAGCCATCTGATCTTCATCAGCGACTGAAGGAAGCATAGGATCAGACAATGAAGGTTAGAACGTAATTTAATGTACTCACCAAGCCCATTGGGGTCGGCCGTACTGTACCCAGTTCCGCTAAAACAAACACGTGAATCTCTCCAGGATGACGATGAAAACCCTGACGTACACTGGTTGATCGATCCACACATAATCGGCGACAGTGGACCACGCATAATGATTTTCGACGACCGAATAATCGCGCAAGATGTTGATAGGACCGTTCTGAGATACAAAAATCAACACGATGATCGCGACGGGACACAGTTCCCGGGACGTATAAGACGGACCTCAAACAAGAGTCCAACGAGACTCGAAGCGCCAGGACTTCGCAGAACCATTAGCTGTGTACCCTATATGCGTTCATTAACTCACCCTCCATTGAGCCAGATTCCCCAGGGATCAGTACTGTTCGCGGTGAACGACCCGTTCGAAGACTCGAACGCCCAGAAGAACAATGTGTCATTGGGATGACCTGCCCTCTGCACGGGGATATTCCCAGCCCAGTTCCGAGAAAGGGGCCACGACACGTTTGGAAGGTTCTCCGTCACCTGAAAGTCTGCGGATATATCGTGATGATGTGAATGGGGCAAGAAGGTACAACGCATGTCATATGAACACGCACAGTTCTGCCATTCCGGACTGTAATCGCCGGTCGGCATTCCGGGATACGCCTGAGGCCAGCTATCTTGCGTTGACTGGGCCTGTGCGAAGGTGAGGGCAGACGCCGAGAACAGGAGAGCGGCATATGACGCCAGAGGCATGGCAGGGAACAAAAACACGGTCGAGGGAGCGTGTCGCCGTGTGGTCTTTTTAAGTAGTATAATTAGCGGTCGCGTGGGTAGCCAGGTGTGGCTGACTCGATGAGCGGGATCATCGTACTATGATGCAACCAGAAGCGCCACTAAACCAATGCAGTGTGGGATGGGGGCCGCATCAGGCAGTTGGTTGTGCGTCAGTTGCAGAGAGGAGGAGGACTTGAACTTCGACGTTGTTGGCCTGCGCCGCGAAACGTGTGAACAGTCCGACCGCTTCCGTTGAAGTTGTACCTACCTGGGAACGTGGCTCATAAGACCAACTGCAATGTCGACTTCTGTCAAGCTGAATCGGTGCCAAGTCGGACGGTTTAATTTTTAATTAACTGATGGCGGCGACGCCATCTCATCGGTTCCCAAGCAAGAATCTCACGGAGATGATGAATCTCCGTGAACCCAAGCTAGGAATATGGCAAGACGTCGACCGTCCAAGATAACATACGATGACAAGGCCCAAGCTGGCTGTGCTTGGAACATGGTCGAGACGCTGTTAGGAACATGAAAGATGTCAGGTCACCAAGAAACGAACCCGTCCAGGCCGGCCGCAACCACCATTATGCTCCGTCAATGCAAGTTGCGGACGCTGGAATCGACACACTCAAAAGTTAAACGTGCCCGCGAGGACCGCTTCGTCCTTGGAATCTCTCCAACCCATGCGTGTGGATCATCCTCAGAACATCCTCGGCTTGCTGCCAGTGTCCCTGCTTGGCGCTGGCGCCGTTCACGCAAGCACTAGCCCCAGGAATCCAGCCTTCAGGCTTGGGTCCGAGCACCCAATCTCACGCCGGCTACTATCATCCAAGGTGACGCGCGGTTAAAGCTCACCGCAGGATGTAACGCAGTCGAATCAGCCTCGCTCGGCCTCCGTTTCAAAGAACGACCCCTTGTGCGTGTACCATCCCTCGTTTATTACTGGGTTCTTCCGCTTCCACCGGGCCAGCGCGCAGTACTGACCGGTGACCGGTTGACCCCCGACGACGATCGTCAGGCGCTCCATAGAAGCGACGAAACGGCCGACCAGAGAACATAAGGTGATCGACGTATTCGATCCAGAACGTATGAACCCTTCCTCGCCATGGGTTCTCCCGATGCGCACCGAGGTCAGTTGCAGTGATGACATGGCATTCGAGGAGATCGTCAAGAACAAGCATCCATGGTTCGTTCGGGAAGAGGAGCTGATCGTCTTTGAGTCGACGCAAGCGATAGGCATGGGAAAGGCGCAACCTGGCTCCGCTCGTGATGTCGCCCGAGATTTCGCGATTCTCGTCCCATCGACGAACTTTCCCCCGGCGCTTGATTACCCCCATTCAAACTCTGGGCCGAGGGAGGAAGAGGTGTGTCCGATCCATAATAGGATAACCAAGCCACTAATTTGCTTCCACGCCCAGTTTGTCAATTCCGAAACACTGTACGAGTACTTTGTTCGCGTAACGTTCACGAACGGGACGACGGCCGAGACACCAGCCGGATTCACACCCTTCCACCCTCTCTACGATCCGCCTAATGGCAACTTGGCCCGATCAAAGACCGTGCAACTCCAAATGAAAGAACCTCTCAACGGCAGCCTCAAGGCCTCATTGACAGCGATCCCGTCGCGAACTACACCGCCAAGATCATCAGCAAACACGATGGCTTTGCATTCTCTCAAGGTGCGTCTTCTCCAAATTCAGCGTCATGCATTTTGCCCAGACTGAGCCTCATCACTCGCACAGGACGTGCGCGCACCTTTCTCGAACCCCTCACCCTCCACCTCTCCATCGACTGGAGCGTCTCAGCAAAATGGGCCTCCGCACCAACTTCAAAATCCCCACGTCCAAAAGCACCTCCCGTTGCATCCGCATCCACCCAGGCCGCATGCCCCGCCCAAAACGGATATCCATGCCCAACGCCACCGCGGACCAAATCGCCGCAGGGGAGATCGTCACCACGACTACCAAACCCGTCAAGTTCGTCATCGACCCCACTCCACCGACTTTGAGACGTACTACCAGACATTCTTCAGCGCCTTCTTTTTCTCTCTCTACGTCCTGCGGACGGACGAGGAGGATCGGGGACACGTTGGCGTGGCACGCGGACGTACACGGGCAACGTCTCCGACTCTCCGTCTCGGTGTACCCCGTGGCCGAGGCCCAACTCCCGGAGCACTGCGTACATGCTCGGGCTGACCCGCATGCTGGTACATCCCCGGACGCGGACGCGTTGTCATCTTCGTCGGCGCAGGTCGTCTTGGCGAGCAGCGAGCAACATCACCAGCACCACCAGCACCACCAGCACCACTCGGATTGCACGTTGTCCTCGCCGGTGCACTATCTTTCCGAGGGAGCGCGCGCACCCACGAGTTCCTCGCCAAAACGCTTGCAGAGCGTGACCTGCTCGCATCGTTCCTCGAGCCCGTGGTGTCTTCCCCACCCGAGGGGGAGGAGCTCGTGCATCGCAATTACCGCGTTCCCGGGGGCCAGCGGCCGTTGATCTACGTCGGGGAGACGTGGGTGAAGAAAGTGGCCCACAGGGACGAACACAAGGTCGCTGCACCACGTCCAGATGCAATGCCCACCGTGCTCGCCAAGATGGAACAAGCGATACAGCACATGTACGACGCGCTCTGAAGGGGTCAGCTTAAATATCGGTCGATGCGACCGTCCAGAGTCGGGCACGCTTGATCTGTATATGCGTATATATATAGCTAGGTATAAAACAACAGAGGGGTGTAGTCTAGAGGTATTGCTACACGGATTGCACCGAAAAAGGTCCACATCAATATAATGTACCAGCCTAGGTATAATCGAGGAAACGGAAAACGAAGAGAGCATGCTGCGAGATCGCGGTCAGGTATGATACACATAGCAACAGAGTATCTTGGCGAGATTGCTGCCGATGGGATAATAACATTTTTCGAGCGTTAGAAAGCTAACAGACAGAGAGGTCGGTCAGTCAGTGGTGATAGGAGGCGAAATCGAAAAGATCCACGCGAGACTGGAGCGCACTGAGCTGCCAATGCGACATGAGGAGAGCTTGTGGTTAAGTCAGACGATGCGATCTACCAATCACTCAGCGTATCACAATCTCTTGGGAATCGTCCTCTGGGGAGGGTGGCGGACATTGGATCTTCAAGGAAAGCAGGCCGTCTCGCATCTCAACAGTAATGTCGTCGGGCTGCAACACAAGCGTCCGTGACATGTACCAATACACCGAGAAGAAAAGAACAAGCGCACAGTTGTTTCACTCGGGACGACAAACGTGCGTGACACGCTACCCGACCTACGTTCTCTCAAAACATATCCATCGTCCGCGAGGTCTTGAGGAGATTTGGCGGTGACGACGACCTGCTTTACCCGGTTCATGGCATTGGTTGAGAGGACGATGGTAACGTCGCTCTTGGATCGGCCAGGGAGTTCACACAATGCAGTCAAGACACCTGTTTCACTATTGAAGTGTAGGTCTGTACGAATTACAACGTTGACGCCCGTCGGCGAATAACCAGGATTTATCAATCCTCTGGCGGGACCGCGTGAGCGCGCCTGCGACGCCACCAAGTAAACAAAACGCACTTGGTCATTGAAACCATCTTTGCAGCGGTGGGGAATCCCCTTGGTGTCGTCGTCGTCCCTGTCGTCGTTGTTGCTGAGAGCGGGGCTAGGACGGACGCGCCCGAGGACGACATTTGTCTTGTATATCTCACACTCTGGACGACTTCAGGCTCTCTTCTTGATCTTGCGATTACTACTCCCGCAGCACTCTGGGGACGCCGATACGGATGCGCCGCAGCGCGGGGATCCGTATGCACAGGGGATATGCGCGCACGCAGAGGGCCGACTGCACCGTGAAATGCACCACTCGGACCCGCAGACGGGGGACCCGAAGGGGGGCTAGCACTGGTTCCGACATGATACGCACGATTGGTATCAATCATGGGTGGTCTCATGTGCTCAGGCTGTAAGAGGGCTGGCAAGGACACATGTTGCAAACGCAGTTGCGGCTCATCACCCTCAACGACGTGACTGGAACCAGGACGTCTGGGGTCCTGGCTAGGCACAGTCGGGACGTGTTCCTGAAGTTGCACGGTGGTCGCTGATGGAGTAGGGACATACACGTCTTGATTGTGCTCTGGCTGATGCTGAAGTGGATGCTGTAGAACTTGGTGCTCAAGACGCTGCTGCTCTTGCTGCTGTTGTTGATGATGTGGGTCACCGTCATCCCAACGATACGTCGCCCGAGGTGTTGCAGGCATTGACGAGTGCCCAGGAATGAATGGGTATTGATACGACATGGAAAAAAAAAAGGGGGATCTTTGGGGATGAAGTTCGCGTCCCGCCGTTTTATAGCCCGCCGCGCCATCACGTGACTCGCCAAGCGAGCGCTCGGATCCAAATTTGGTATGTACACTACCGTCGGTGGGACCCTGAAACTCCAACTCCCCGCCACCCAAACTCCCGTCACTCATTCCATTGTTCCATTGCTTAGGATACATAGAGCTCGAAAGAAAAACATCCCGCTACTACCCAAACAGAAATTATCTATTCTTCGTCTGCCATTCTCACTCACAGCATGATGTATCTGACACAGCCACCAATTCATGACCGACGGTGGCTGTGTCGTTCCCCATATTGTTCGACTCATATGGAGGGACAATGGAGAACACAGCCGGTATATCGACCCCTGTCTGTATGTGTGTACAAAGCTCACGTCGCAGACATACCAAGCCATGACCAGCCTCGAACCGCCCCGCAAAAGCGCACACAACATATATTTTAAAAGAAAAAAAATCCATTGATACAAAACATGCCCGAGAAATGCGAACGAAAGCGAAAAACGACCCTTGTTTAAAAAATCTCGGCTCAGCATAACTTCACATTCACCGCCCCTCATTCCCGCTCTCCGTCCCACCCAATGACACCTGGGCATGCCTCGACCTCGACCTCGGCACCAACGTCCCCGTCTCCGCAATCCTTCCCCCACGCTCCACACTATCCCTCCGACTGCCACTCCTTCCATTCTGCCACCCCGTCCCACTGCCCATCTCCGCCCCCCCCCCCCGGCCGGGCCGGGGGGGGGGGGCGCGGCCCCCGCGGCGGGGCGGC
>JBBPNY010000234.1:0-28129 GCA_038091165.1 Rubroboletus pulcherrimus
CCGAAGAACAACCTGGACAGGTTCAATCGGGTCTTTGATTTTTATGACACATGAGACCACGCGGCGTGGCGAGAGGGAGCGTCATAAGGCCATGTTCCTCGACGGAACGAAGACGACGATACATCGCAAACAAAAGTGTCCTAATTGCATAGTCCTCTTGATGACCACTGGTATGGCCCCTGTCAGTGAACCAGACAAATCAACTTAAACACTTGGCAGCTGCACCGAGAACTTACCTCCCGTGAGGAGACACCAAGGACGGTGTTTTACATAACTAAAAAGGGCACCGATGAATCCTCTATGCGATGTGATAGATACAACTAGGACAACCATAAGCTTTCAATGTCAGTTAAAACGCAAGATAGGTGCACACCTTGGTCCTCGTCATTGTCGAAAATGACATCCAACACTCTCCTGCCACCTCGTTTAACAACGTCCTTGTGGACTTCTCGATAATCTACCGTCCAGAGCGAATCATCTTTTGCGAAACCATCCTCAAACAGGTATTTTGGGAACTCTCGGTGTATTTCCGAGCGTGAGCATCTCTTATCATGGGTATTCACAAACGTTCCACGAATGTGCGCAGCAGCGTGAGAAATTTGACAGGGAAGGGATTGCCCAGGCTCACCTCGACGATAGTCACCTCGAGACCGGCCCGGGGGAGCAACAGAATCACTAGTCGTGAGCTGATTCGTCTGTATTGCGCGTGTTATCGGACTGGTGTAGAAACTTTCCTGGAACAAGAATCCCGAAGCGTCGTTCCGCCTTCCACACCGAATGCGCTTCCCGGGCCTGTCGTTCGCCCAATTCTGTGAGTCGTGGATCAGCTGGGACTTGGAGGTCAGACTACCGAATTGCAGGCTATCCTAAATAAAACACGTTACTCACGCCCCCGTACGATCTCTCCATCGTTATTCAGCTTCGCCCAGTATCTGATCCAATATCGAACAAAGATCGTACCGGTTGCAAGTCAAACTCACCACACCTGGCATTCCTGGGAAGCCAACACCACGCACAGACGTCAAAGAGTGGATCGGGGATACGCCAAGTGACGACGCAAGGCTGTACCATACTTCTCCTCCCCCACGTTACCTGGCAAGACATTTAAAATGAGACACGTGCAGAACGCAGCGAGCATGCAGTGAGACGCACGATAACTCTGCCCGTGTCTGCCTAGAAAAAAGACCTTGTATTGCACACCTGGTGCTGCGGTCTCGTTGTGCTCCTTGATCTTGTTAGAGAACGTTGTCCACCGATCAGGACTTTCGTCTATCAACTCGAATTGGGGGAGTATCTGGAATACACGACATATCTCAGTCCGTCGGGTTAGCCACAAGGGGACTCGGATGTATGACACAACGGTGTTGATATCTGACGCGAACTCGCAGCCTATTAGTAAAGATCGTCGAACGGCCCATCAATGTGTTGAACGCAGGTGGTAATTTCGTATGGTACATGCGTCGCGTACTTCTTTGGTGTACTCTTGTGTTGGATCATCCTGGACAAAGAACCCTGGCACTACCTATTGGCAAAGGTGTCGGTTTCCACCTCACCCCCGAGTGGGAAACATGGATTCACTCACCTCGTATTCTCTTTTACTCATGGCTTGAACCTCAAGGTATCGCAGGTCCGTTAGATCAAACGAGGGAGAAACAGATAATCTGTAAACGTATTTATAGATCGTTGCTGCCAGGCGTCTGAGGCGCGGCGTCCTAGGATCCAACTCCGGGCCGGGGATCTATCATGATGGTAAGAGGTTCTGTCACAAAGTCAAGGAAACCAACCTTCATAGAATACCGTCATATCACGGGTATACTACTTGACAAATGCAACGACGATGCTACACGGGGAGGGCTGGTTAAGTTTTCGAATGAGTGCTTTGCGAGTGATTGGAGGGAACCCGGCACAGGGAGGGCGCCGTCGCGTGAATTGGAGGTGCGGTGCATCATAGGTCCGCGGAAGATTCACGCCTGCGACACGTTCCACATGCATATCTTGCGATGTGAACGGAGTCCGAGCAGTCGGAATGATCAACGTGGACTTGATCTGGGGCGGTGAAATGTGGCGGGATGTGCGTGACTCCACTGTTTTATTGCTATTGCGTGATTTAGTGGACGGACGAAACTCTGAATTGAACAGCCGGAGGGCAGGGGGATGCTTGTTGTCACAAGTGCAAGATGGGGAGTCGCTCTTGACGTGGAGGGGACCGGCAGCGGGGGGTATGCTGAGCATTTTTGTCAGCCGGGTGGTGCCAGTGGCCTTGCGGGTCTTGCCGTCCCGCGCGTAATTCGTCGGAGCGCCAGGGACGTGGACAGCGATGGGCGCTCGTGCGGGCCCTACTTGTTGCGGTCGATTTTACCAGGACTGGGAGTGGCGCGACGCCAGCGGCCAGGAAGCAGGCTCTGTACATGTGGCGTGGCGGTCGACACAGCGCCGCTAGCGAACGGTACTGGGTCTTCTTTGTTCCCAGTGCGCTCTGTCCACAAAAGTCTGCCGGCGGCATCTGGGGAAATGGCGAACAGCCGCAGTATCAGAAATGGAGCCCATCTGGGTGCCAAAGACTTTGGCGAGGAGACTCGAGTGTAATGACTCCGTACCAAACCTGGCGACGATCAGCAACGTCGAAGATGTGAAGGGCGAAAGGTTTCCATCTCCCAAAACCAGACCGAATTCATCGAGATTACAGTCGTTCTAATCATATAGGAAGGTTGACAACAGGCAAGACTAGTGGGGATGCTTTGTATTAAAATGGTTTTCGGTCCTGTATCTCAGTACTCGCCTTTAATGTGGATACTTCAATGAACTCCAAGCACCTTGTGTGTACCGTCCGCAGAAGACGGCCCCATTGTGATCCGTGGAGACCAGAGACGTAGAAGGGAACCAAGCCCGCTGGGCATTCACCTTGGCCCATATGGCTACCTGGATCTCGATCTATTCCACGAATTTGCTTCCATTTCCATTTCTTTGGTTTAGTGCTCACCTCGCGTACATTCCGTACTGGTATTCTATATGGAGATGGGGTTGGTGTCCATTCGTATGTGTTTCCCTTGACTCATAGTCCAGAACTCGTCGAGGCCGTTATAGGGCGGCCCGGAGAGCCTTGCTGTACACGTGACATCTGTCACTCATCCGATCCAACGAGGTGTTTCGCCAGCCAATAATAGATAGAGGTACTAATGCAAGGTACACTCCCACTAATATCCACCGTATCATAGGCGCGCACAAGATCCGGAGACCCATGTCGGTCCATTTGACAGCTCTTGAAAATGATTGGCGCGGAGAATTGAACATGTACGACGACCACAGCAAAGCATGCGAGATTGTGGACCTCGGGACAAAAAGCACTCGGCATCTTTATGAAATCGCGCCGCGTGCTCCACCGATACGATCTTCTCTCGGTTCTTTGCGCGCCTTGTTCTGTACGCGGACAGTTCACAGCCCCGGTCCGGTGCCCCTCGTGCAGCATCGGAGTACCTTTAGTCGACCTACCCTTCGTTTACTAACTTGGCGTCAACTTCTCGCACACCTGACTCAGACGTTATCGCGCTATCGGAAAGGAGCGGATACAAGAATCTTCCTGAGATAACCACGAGAGAAAAATGGGGAACACGGTATTGTCCCCCGGCGGAACGAAAACGACAATACCCGACTTGAGTGGTATTGCAACGAAAGAGACCTAATTGCATTGTTCCTCTCCTATGATTCAGGAATGGTACGACCCCTATCAACGAACCAGACAAATCAAATCAATTGATTATCCTAGATAAAAGTTGACAAATAGTGAGAACTTACCGCCAGTGGGGAGACTCCAAGAGCGGTGTCCCATAAATGTCAAGAAGGCACCGAGGACGCCTCCATGCGACAGTGCTGATAGATAAAAAAACTGTGATTGGTGACCACCGTACGTTTTCGATGCCCAGGTAAACGGAAAATAGATGCACAGCCTGGGTCTTCTCATTGTCAAATTTAACATCCTGCCTCGTTCAACTCTTTGATGGATTTCTCGATATTGGGACGTCCAGAGCGGATCGAAATCCTTCTGTGTGTGAACAACATGAAATGTGTGCGTATTTAGTAGAGAATGGAGATGCGGACGGGCTCACCTCGAGACCAGGCATTCAGTACATTCATCGAACGTAAGCCGGTCCGTCTGTATTGCGGCGTGTCAGCGCTGCGGACTGGTGTAACACTTTTTTTTCTGGTCCTCCTTGAAACGCGGGTTAGTGATCCCGTCATGTTGCACATATAGTTCCGGGACCATCCTGAAGAAGAATACCCTGGCACCGTGACTGTGGCTCAAACCTGGGAGTGATGCAGGATCAGTTGGGAAAAACGAGGTGGAGAAACGGATGGCATCTCTATACATACATATTTATGGTTAGACCGCTGCTTGCAGGGAGCGAATTAGCCCCTTGGGGATGCGCATCAGGGGGCGGCGTCATCGATTCATCGCTTGACCGTGACGACTCCACCACAGGCGATTGGAGGATGCAAGAAAGGCCCAAATCAAGGTCGATGAGTGCAAGGTTAACTTCAGAGCTGTTCAAAACTGGCCAAGTTGGCAGATCGGCGGCGGCGGCGGCGTGGGTTCAATTGACATGATGCTCAAGAGGTCCATCACGACCACGTTCACGTCACACAATCAATCGAGGAAACCAAAACTGCATCGAACAATGTCAGCGTGCACGGGCAAGTACTTCAAAACAATTGCAACGACGATGCTACATGAAGCAAACGCGACGGTATTACTGATAGAATAATGTAAACGCAAATCAAAACGTGTACACTGCGGGTCACGACCTATGCCACAGTTGACAACATTAACAACACTGCCAGACAATCGAGATTCATGCAAGACTCATCCACATGCCCGCCTCAGGGATCTTACTTCGAGCCTCGAGGATCTTGAGCGCACGCTGCCTCCCTCGTTCTTCGCCTCCCACTTTCGCCCTGCTGGGCTCTTCGTCACTCTCGTCTTCCTCCGCGTCTTCCCCATCTCCTGCGATAAAGTCGAGCGCACCGGGATCTATAGCTCTGGAACGATCTCGTTCCGCATACGAAGCCCTGCGCACTGTAGCCGACGACGTACGTCGTCGACCATCCGGGAAGGCAGGAACTATTATCCCTGCTCGATCTGAAAGCGAAGTTTTTGGCTGATACGATGCCAGTGACAATGGCTCTCTCTGACGAGATAATGGAACAATATCGATAGGTAACGAGGCGGGGAATCCAGCGTTTCCCAACGACCATCGTACGTCTGTGTTTCGTAAGCCTAGGATCATCCACGTCAACCGGCACAGCTTACCCCTGGAAGTACCCCAATCACTGTCATCTGGGTCGTATGCCGCTCGTCCAGAGCCATCCTCAGTCTCCTCCGGTATCAGGGCTCCAGGGACGCCATTCCGCCGTCTACTCACGAACAATTGCCATGCCTTACTATTTCGTTTCCACGCGCTCCTATGACTCGGGGTATTTGCCGCAACCAATCTCAATATTTCTTCTTCTTGTGGATCTAGTTGTTCAGGGTATTTGGATTGGGCTTCCTGTAATAGTAGGACAGGCGGCGTTGTGTGTGAGGCACTGCTATTTGATTCGCTGGGCGCAGGTTCCCCAGAGTGTGTGGAATGGACGGAATAAGCTGGAAGTGACGGCGGCCGGAGAGCGGACAACGACGCTGGCAAAACCCCAAGACTGGCAACGCGGTAACGTCCTCGACGTCGTGTCTGAGCATTCTCGATGAATGGAAGGGTAGGAGCTGCATCTGAAGAATCGGGATCACTACTTCCTTCCTCCAAGTCAAATATCAATTCTACGGATGCCGTCAGTTCCCGACAACAAAGGGCGAGGCCAACACCCCTTACCGTCGCTCCCTTGAAATTCACCATCGATTCCCGAGCTCGCTCCCTGACCTGTGACGGTCTCCGCTTTGATGTCAAACTGGACCTTCCTCCTTCGCGGTGTCCCATCTGTAGGCGATATCACACCCCGATCAGAATTCTCCGGCGGATGTGCACGGACTTCTTCGGCCTCCTTGGCTGGCGTGGTTACTGTCGCGGCGTTCGAATCTCCAGTCTCTTTAGCCGGTTTTGAAGCGCCTTCGCTTCTGGTATTTGGTTGGGAATCACCGTGCTGCTGACGTGCACGAGCGACGTCAGCTTCCAGGATCGTGAAGTACCTAAAGCTGGCGGTCGTGTCCCTCGTTTCGTCCATGCTCCGCTCGAAAGGCTGCACAATGCCGTCATCGTTCATGCGCGGAGAGGATTCGGGCGATGACGATATTGGGCCCTCGGCAGAGTCAAGCGAAGAGGGGTGAGACGAGTAAGGAGGCGGTGATCGTTCGCGCGTCTCGGCCGATTCCTGGACCATGCGGGCATGGTGGAATCCCGAGGTCGCTAATGAGGCTGAAAGAGAGGAAACTCTTGGGAGTGACGATGATGGAGACATCGTTCTTGGCGCTGTGCTTGGGGTCGGTACGAAATTCCGAACGGAGACCAGAGGCGTCCCTGAGACTCCTGACGTGGACGACGAAAGGCCACTTGGTCTGTCCCGCCTCCGAGTTTCTGCGACTTTGGGTCCTATTTGCTTCTCCACTTCGCTCATGTTCTCAACAAATTTTCGCCAAAGCTTCTCCACATCCTGTCGTAACCCGTCGTTCGCTTTTTCTAGTTCTGCGAACTTATCTCGAACGATCGCCGTTATTTGCTCCTCTGCCAACGATCTGAGATGCTCGGAAGCCTCCACAGCGATCGACGACAGATGAGCAAAAACGGGGTGAGAAGGTACGAAAGGTGCTGGAGGGAAGAGTGGCTTCAAGTTGTACAAGAAAGGACCGGCGGTAGCGCTCGTCTGCGCACTAGGCTCTTGAGGAGATTGATGGGCTGGTTGTGTCGGTGTCACCGTTGGAACCGCATTCTGAGGTAAAGCGATGCGAAAGGTAGACGAATAGGTAGATGAGGATGACAGCTGCGTGACGTCCTCGGCAAGCTAAAACGATGACAAGTAATCATGAGTCAACATCACTGAAGTAGCGATCGACCTTCCAAGAAAGACAAGCTGTGTCGGCGAATAAAGCAGAACGCCAACGGTCACACACAATATGACAAAAGACAAATGGGACCACAGGCTAGTTGTCGATATTGCACCGTCCCGTGTGCTGGAAAAGGACGGGAACCAGTCGAGCCACTCACGAGACAGTCTTTGTGCACTTCAATCCACCCGCAACTGCTCAGGAGGGTCTCCTGTTCCACCCAGTCGGGCGAGGGGAGCAATGGGCCTTCCTGGCGATCTACATCGAATGCCACAAGCTGTTGGACACGATATGCCACCGTCTGGCAAAGTAGACAAGTGAGCGTCGTAAATCGGGTGCATCGAGACGAGTCCGCGATGGGCGGGCCGATTTTCCTCATCCTCATTGTGACTTGTGGATGATTCTGGAGAGAAAAAGAGAGAAAAAGAAACGATCAGGTGAAGAAAAAAAAGTAGAGCGTGACTGCGACATACAATGAGGATGCCCCGCTCGCCGACGTACGCTGGTGTATATTCCAGGTCACCGGCGGCGGGCATGAGAAAATTGGGGGGTTTCTCCGCATGAAGCAGGGGCCATATACGAACGTTGAGACATTTGCAGGCCCTTGAAGGCTGGTCCTTGGGCATGTCCGCCATTGTGACGGTTGCGGTGGTGGAGGGAAAAAGGAAAGATGGGTCGACCAGCGTTTGGCGGTGCAGACGAGATCCAGGAGCGGATTAGATGAATGTCCGGTGCCGTGTGCGTGCATGTTTCGTATTCCAGAAAAGGAGTTATAAGGTCCGTTTTTCCACGGTCACACTCTCACCCGAAATTCGCAGATCCAAGGCCAAGTTCAATAAATTGGCCACAGTTTTCGGCATTTTCAGAATTTCCTTTTTCACACAAATACTCTACCAACTCGTCCCCACAGCCTATCCAGTAACACCCAGGCACGGGAGATAGCGCGACTGTATAATTGTATCAGAAACTGTCCTCCGGGCGCAGACGCTACCGTATACCACGGCTTCTGGAAACCCCCTCATTCCAATTGGCCGTTGTTTTGGTTACTTGTCCTTCTTCGTCTCCCCGTTTCCGTCAACATTGACGGCATCTTCAGCCATCACCTGACCATATTCGTTCACCCGTTTGGGATCGATGCGATATATCCACCGCTGTGTGGACACGGCCACGTGTTAAACTCTGTGTACCATAGATAGTACAATCGCCCACCTGGTACAAGAATACCAAAAACACAAGGTCGTCCCGGAAGCACGCGAGCCGATGGAGGGTTGGCATCTTGATGCAAAACCTGCGGAGTGGTAGTCCCGTGAATTCCGTGCCCCATGTGATCACATAGTAACGGTTCGTGATCCTTACGCAAACAGGTCATCTACCACCGTCGACAGTGATTTATAAATCATTGCTTTCATGGGCATATGAGCTACGCTCTGCCGGAGTTCACCAATAAGATGCCACAATCGACAGATATAGCAACGACGAACCTTGAGTTTATAATTGATAATAAGCTGGGGTATCAGTTGTGCCTGGCATAATCAATCGTCGTCAGGAAACCCTTGCCAACGTGAACGGGGTAGCCCAATATACTCACAAATCCGAACATGTATACAAAAGAGGTTAGCGTCGAGATGATGTAGCTGTACCAGCCCCTGTGTGTCTCGTACACGAGCGAGTAAATACTATATGCTGCGAGCAGAGGGACGGCCACATAGGATACATATCGGAATGCAAGTTTGTCGTATCTGAAAAATCCCCGTCAGCGTCAGATATTCACTTAACACCTCCGGCCCACTTACTCCTGTGTCCTCTTCTCATCATCGCTGAGAACGTGCTTATCTGATTATGTTATTTGTAACACGCGAAACTCCAGAAACGCGAAAGCCATACCTTTAATACTTAGCTTATAGGGGAACATCGATCCAGCAGGTGAAGGCACGATGTTAATATCAACCGCTTTTGTGATCTAATTCTTGGCGTTAACACAAGTGCGATAATCGCTCACATAATATGACTCGCCTTCCAAGCTTCGATCACAACACCCATTCCAGAGCCGAGAAGAATCATCCAACTCGTGTCTGTGTTGTTGTCGATGAGGTACAGGAGAATCACAGTCTGGACAAACACGTTGGTTATAATCTGGAAATACATCAGATATGTGGCACGGCATCGACTGCAAGCGATGAGCGTACCGTTCTGTGGGGTCGAAAAATACAATCAGAGGAGTGAGGGTAATACAATGTCCCGCAAGCTTACCTGACAGACACCCCCACGAGTTCCTTCCGTTGACGCCAGTGTGACACATCGGACTTGAATGCGAGCATCTCAAATCTGCACCGGTCAGCTGGGCTGGCTGGCAACAGTCTCGGCCGAACTCACACCGTGTGCAAGATACCAACAAGTCCGGTTAGGGCGAGGAACCATGTATTAGTCTCGAGCAACATCCTCTTCACTTCATCTAGCTCCGCGCCAGTGCCACTGCCCTGCTGCTTTATCGCTTCATCGAAGCCATGTGTCATCGACGCGAAAAGTTGAAATTTAAAGTACGACATTGGCTGGAACGTTATTTGCAATGGCACGCTAGGGGTTGTGGTATTAATCTCCGTGAGGTGGGACCGTAGCAACCAGAAATCATTTGGGAACACAATTGGTTTGTAAAACCCTTTCGTTCCGGTTGGATTCCTTGCCCCAGGAACCAAGTGGATATCTGCTGCGGTGTAGGTATTACTTGGTCTGCAATAATCAATACTCACGTTCGGATATGACCGGAGGTAATTTGTCAAACGTGAGGGCGGTCCCATCGGAGATGAGAGCTAAAGTCAAGTTCTGCACTGCTATTAGTCTCCTGGTTGCATAGTCAGCCAGTGGCGGTGGCGCACCCTATACCAATGTGAAACAACCACATCTTCCTCAACGATCTTATAGAATCGAATTAGAATGGACCAAGGCAACAACCCAAGAAGATACCTCTTCCTCCTCCTGTGCATCATCGGAACTACCCAGAAGATTTTTCTCCTTGCGCATCTTGGCCTTTGGTAGATACCTAGTCAATACTGCGCCACAAACTAGGTGAGATAACGATCATAGGAAGATTCGCAGAATCAACCAACGTTTACGAATGTGGTGTACGGACTGGGGGTCAAATGATGGATTCGATGGGTCCGGACTTGCCCCCTCCTTCGTAAGGAAGACATCCGCCCAGAGAGACGCGTTCCATTGAACAACCTGATTCGAGTGAGAGACTATACACATGACAATTGTGGCGATATACCTCGGGTAGGGCAATATCAAAGTATTCAGTTCTATGGTCGTTCCAATCTCCAAAGGTAATGTTTGACCATATGAAAGAGGGTAGGTCCTTATCCTGGTCTTCTCTCCATCCAGAGGTCCATTGACGCGAAAACACGTCGCCGCTGGGTGACGTCGAAAAGTATACATACATGGAGAGCGGCTGCCCGAGTGCCCATGCAAGCTGGGCCTGCTGTGGTGGAAGAAGGAAAGGGTTCGCTTGACCGACTGAAGGGAGTGCTTCGCCTCCGGTAGGGGCAGCTGGTGTTGTTTGAGGCTTCGTAGGGACAAAAAACTTCATCGCTGCATAGAATTCAGTTGTCGATCTAAGCCCACGTTTTCCTGCACTCGCCTAGTTGTGAAAAAGCCCATATCAGAAGCACTTGCTATACCACAAGGTGCCGTTGAGGGCTGGACTGTATGCATGCATGGAGACGTCATACCTGGACGGCCGCGAAGACTTTGCGGAAGGGGCTAGTCTCCTCCTGGAGCGCTGGCCGGGGATCTTGCCTTGCTACTGGTTCAGTCATCTTGTGAACCCGAGCGCGACGTTGAGGACGGTGGTGGTTGTAGGGAAACACGCCGACTGGCCGATTCGGAATGAGCTAAAGCAATCGACAACTCCCACGCTTCGCAGTCTGATGGCAGCGTCGACCTCGACTAGCTCGACCATCGGCGAGCCATTTCAGCTGTATCTCGGCAGTACACTCTCCCAAAAGCTCCCAGACTACGAGGCCATATACTCCACTCACAATTCCGACTTTCCCAGTTATGCTACAGTGACCGCACAAGCAGACGGCATTCACGTCTGGGACGTCAGTAAAAAGTCATTTCATTCCGGCTTTGCGACCAAGTCTGATGCACTCAACTGCAGCTCCAGAACCTCCATGCTGTAGCATCGTTTTCCGTTGGCAAGCATGTCGCTTTCGCAACACCTGCCCTCAGTCTGTATGTCACGGAGGACGGGAACAGGTCGGTTATCAGCTACACAGCCCTAGGAGTAGCCCCAGATATCGCCAAAGCAGATCGTAGGCGTAGTATCTGGGTGATACGACAAAGCCTTTCCGGTTCAAGAGTCGCAGCAAGCGAGAAGACTGTTGTAGTCGTACGCTCCTCCTATCCTTGAAACCCAATGACTTTCTCCGACGCCATCCTAGGTTGATGATCCGCCTGTTCGAATATGTGGTACAGGTCATGACATACTACCGCTATTACTCGTTTCAAAAAATGGAAGTCTCTCCCTTGCGAACGCACAGGTGGATATAAAAAGCCAGCTATATTGGCCCGGGGAACGCAAATACTTGGAAACCTTCATCTTCCCTCGCAAGTCGTGTAGCTTCATACAGGATGACGCGGACTCATGTAGCAGAGTTGCCATCACTTGCTGTCAGACCAGCATGATCTTGCACGTGCGACTTGCGCTATTAAGAGAAGAGATTGTTCCAGTCGGAACCTGCGAAATTCCGATTGCAAGTTCAACCAGCAAGACTAATGTCGTTATACTCGGCTTAACTTGCAGTCCCTCTGGGGTTCTCAGTTTTATTGGTGGGTCTTCCGTCCTTGTCGGTGTGGTGCGATGGTATATCATGTTTACAGACTCGCGTGGACTATGGGCGACATATCAACTCGTATCCCTGAATTCGTCCCTTGTCTCGACGCCCTTTTCAGAAAATCTTCAGCTCCAGCGGTTTACCGCCATCGAAAGCAAAAAGCCATCGGCAAGGAACAGCCTCTCCGTCGTATCCTTGGGCACTTCTCTCGTCCTCCTCGCTGCATTAGTGGAAGGGACCCAAGATATATCTCTTCAAATATGGGACCTATCCTATGGAGTTCTTCTAACGGCGCAATCGATGCCCGTACCATCCGCAATTCCTTTAGCACACCTAACCCTCACCGTCGCCGACGAAGGACAAGTACTTTTGACTGTGTCGTCCTCACAATTCCACGATAAAAAAATTACCCCTAAGCGTTCCTCGATACACATTGTGCCCGTGGATGCACGAGTCAAGTCGAATCTCGCCGCTGCACTCGGAAAAACTGCTCTGACAGCTGAATGGCTGGTCCCTAAAACATCAAATGGTCAGAAATCTGAAGAGGACGACAGATCAACCAAGATAATTTCTGATATTCAAGCTTCTTTAAAGAAGAATAATGCGCAAAAGGCTGAGCAAGCTTTCTTGAAGTGGCTTGACTCACATAGCGTAAGGACTCTGTCTTTTCATACAACTTTGTCGTTGATGGCAGGGATAGTCAAAAGAGGCGGCTCTCGGTCATGAATTTGTCAAGAAAATATTCAACATAGTCTTGCCTCCAGAGCCACCGACCGATTACCCGCACACCCCCCGCATAACACGCTGCCTCCTCGAAAATGCCGTCATCAGCACTATCATGCTCAACGGCCGCCTTATCACAACGCTGCGCGAACGAGGTGATTGGGTAAGAATCCTACTGTTATGTGTGTGTTCTCGAACTTTTCAAGCCTTACGAGTCATTCAGGAAAATCTGATGTTTGCTCTGACGACGGTTGCGGACGTCTCCGAGGACGAACTGATGTCTTCGGCCAAATTCCTTATTGACAGACAACGCAGGAGCGAAAATACAATGGACGTTGATGCATCAGAGGATTATGTACCCCCCCTTTGGTCATATCTTTTCGCCTGCGTGTCGTATCCATTCTCAGCGACCCCGATGCGTCTGGCTATCCGGAAATACCTGCCCGATGCTCAGGATTTGGTCATGATCCTAGAGATACTGGAGAATTGGATACAAGGAGGAACTGAACACGAGATGGAGGCTCTCCTCAAGTCGTTGGCCACGAATATGAAGCTGCCACTAAGCAGGGCTGATTCTCCCCCATATTCCAAGGTATTTCCGCCGCACCCGTTTCTTATCGCAACGTTTACCCGTTATCAGGTCATCACTTTTCTTCAAGCCTTGCTCGACGCATCCTTCGTTGCCCTTCTCCAGTACCAGCCTGCGCACGACCCCCTGCGTCGAATCCTCTCTTATATAGAGCCCGAGATCACTTTTATAGGTAGCTTGGAGCCGCTACGTGGTGTGCTGGAACCATTTGTGAAGGCTCAGTTGCTGAAGGAAAAGACGGGTGAATCTAAAGAGAGTCCAGCAGAATGGAAGAAACGGAAGAAGCAACTTGAGCAACGGGCTAGTCTGGGTATTGGCTTGTATAGACTAGAGGAGCTTGCGATCTAGATGAGCCTTTCAATTGGAGTAAACCCGCGCCGTGATCTCGGAATTGATGCCGGTCTTTTCGAATAATTGACACTCCAGCATCAGAACATCTAGAGACTGGTACCAGTAGTCGCTGCTAGCCGTTCTACTACCACCAGGACGACTTCACGGTGGCCGCACTTCCCCCGCGGTTTCATCACCACTCATGAGCTCCGTCAGGGTACTGATCATCACGGGTACAGTGGTTGCTTCTGCTCCCCTGCCAGGTACAAGGAGCTCATTAACACCAAGTCAGCGACAGCGCATCCTCGGGGAAGACCCAAGACCTGTCTGGCCCTGAAATACAAAAGATCCTCCAACATCACGGTTATCAAGACATATCTACCACCCTTCTCCCAGATGATGAAGCTCAGATCCGTCAGACCGTCCAGGATCAGTCTTCGCGCGGTGCGATAGACTGGATCATCACCACGGGTGGAACTGGATTCGGTGTGAGAGATAGAACGCCCGAGGTAAATGTGCCCCACCTTCAAGTTTCTTGGATAAGTAAGTAATGGAGAATTGTGGTAGGCGATATCACCATTGATCGAGCGGTATGCATCGGGGATCGTCCATCTCCTGCTTTCTGCGTCGATCAAGCACACCCCGCTCGCGGGGTTGTCCAGACCGATCGCAGGAACGGTCAAAAACACCCTCGTCGTGACGCTCCCGGGGAGTGTCAAGGCTGTGAGGGAGAACATGGAGGTGCTTCTCTCCAATGGTGTTGTTGCCCATGCGATCGACCTTATCAAGGGAGGCAGCGGTAAGCAAGTACATGCGACATTGGGAGCGAGTCATACCCCGGCGCGGGCTTCGAACACGCCTGACCACCATCACCACCATCATCATCATCATGAGGGACATACAGCCCCTCAACCCAGGACACTACTCTCCCATGATCCATCTGCGCCTGGTAAGTGTGCAAGACCTGTCACATAAATACGCGCTACAGACGCGCCCGCAGCTCCAGGTCGCCATCGAAGATCACCATACCCGCAGATCAGTCTCGAAGCAGCGCTCCAGCTCATCTTGACCGAGATCCAACCTTTAGGACCCCTCGAACTACCGGTTCGTGATCACTGCTAGATAAACGTTACATACTGGCTAATGAGCTACATAGGTCACCCCTGCCCTCGCGGGACATGTACTCGCCGAAGACGTATACGCCCTACGGAATGTACCGTCTTCGCAAACCACCAACGTAGATGGTTACGCACTCCGATGTAAGGACGGACATGCGATCCAGCTCAAAATTGTTTAGCTTGACTCTCTAAGTCGACAGCTTCTGATCCCCCTGGAGTCTACAATGTGTTGACATGGAAAACACATGCGCTTGCAGAGGATGTCCCACAAGGGTCTATATTCCGCATTAACACAGGCGGGCCGCTCCCTGCTGGAACGGACACCGTTATCATGGTAGAAGACACCGAGCTCTCGTCCACCGTCAAAGACGCCAACGGCGAAGATCTCGAAGAGAGTCAGGTCAAGACGCTCGTGCAGGTTCCCACCGGAGAAAACGTGAGACTTCCGGGTTCAGACGTACGCAGTGGAAATTTGGCGTTGCAGAAAGACGACGTGATCACGAGTTTGGGAGGCGAGATTGGTACACTCGCGTTTGTCGGACGAAAAGAGGTCGGTTGGCTTGCACCTTGTTCGTCTTTTCGTCACACTGAACGACGAAACAACATGCGTATAGGTCAAGGTCCGACGCAAACCTGTTATAGCCCTTCTGAGCACGGGCAATGAAATTTTGGACCTGCAATCTCCAAATCCACTCCCCAGCGACGGATGGGGAGGGATATACGATACCAACCGCCCCTCATTGCAAGCAACACTCGAAGGGATGGGATACACAGCCGTCGACCTTGGGATAGTCCCCGACGAGTGAGGCCAAGATTATTTTTTTTCCAACTAAAGGAGACCACCACGACTGACGCAATATCCTAGCGTCGACGCACACGTTCAAGCCATCGTCAAAGGGCTCCAAGAAGCGGACTTGCTTCTTACCACGGGCGGTACTTCAATGGGACCCAGCGACCTTCTCAAACCCGTCATCGAGCGACGATTCGAGGGAACGATTCACTTTGGTCGCGTGTCGATGAAGCCCGGGAAACCGACGACGTTCGCGAGCATACCTGTGCCAGGGAAGGAAGGCGAACGGAAATTCCTGTTTGCTCTTCCCGGCAACCCAGCGTCAGCGCTCGTGACGTTCCATATTTTCGTGGTACCTGCGCTCAGGAGGTTAGGCGGATGGTCAGTTGAGAGGTGTCAGCTCCCGCGTGTCCAAGTACAGGTGAGTTTTCTCTCATGACGTGATCCGGCTGCATAGAGGAAACTATTTTGCATGGATAGATTCAAAGCCCAATGCGCCTGGATCCCCGAGTGGAGTTCCATCGTGTCATTGTGAAAGCGACGCCAGATGGCCTCAAGGCGTATAGTACAGGAGGTCAGAGGTCAAGTCGGGTGGCAAGCTTAAGCGGGGCCAATGCACTGGTGCAGTTACCTGTCCTCCAAGAGGGAGGCCCATCACAGCTGCAAGCTGGAGAATGGGTGGACACTGTCATCATCGGTGAAATCCAAGTATAAAATAAACTTGGTCTGAAAATTAGTTTGCCCTCGCGGTCAACATAAAACCTTTTTAGGGATGATCATGTAGTTCCATTGTACAACCACAATAGGAGAGTCGAGTCGAGATTTTCACCACGTACTAATCCTCATCGGTTTCACCCACATCAAAAATGGGTGATCCCTCATCCTCAATTGCCCGCCCCTTCCCTTTTCTCCTTCGCCGAGCCTCCTCAGACCCCAGCTCGTCCCCGTCCTCATCCTCATCCCCATCGGAAACCTTGAGGGGTATGCTCTCTTCCGTATCCCCGTCCCCTCGAGAGAGCAGGACGCGTCTTCTGCGCAGTCGACACCATAGACAAACGCCAACACCGATGGCGATGAGCAAAATGACCAGTGCGGCTGTCCCTGCGTTATAATATGCTTTGCGCGTGTGTTATTCCCAAAACAACGAGACGCATCACAGAGAACAAAAGAAAGACGCTCTCACCATCCCACTGTGCTTTCGTTTCTTCAGGCGATTTCCCCGGCGGACTGGGTGAGACAGGGAGGTTCTCGTCATCCATGAAGATGGGCTTGACATCGTCGCCGACACTGCTCGGTATACCTGCTGAGCCTTCGAGGATGGCCGAAAAGTCCATGCCCATAAAACGGAGGATCATATCATGGGCGGCGTCCGGGACGTCGTACGGGACCATGTGTGAGGCATTGAAAACCTGCCCGAAAGGAGAAAAAATGTTGGTATCGACGCTCCAATGTAAACAGTGATGCCATACCTTGACATAAGTGAGGTTTCGTGAAGAAACCCATGTCCCGGCTGGTGTCCCAGCGACAGTCCACGGCTCGATCGGTGACTTCTACACACATGAAATAATCAGCAGTCAACCCGGGTTCGTACAAGGAAAATGTATAAGATAGCGGGAGAAAGAGAGGAGATACGATGGATGACGGACTCACACCAAGACCCTTCTCGCCGTTCCATGTCATGGAATCGATCATTTTCTCGATGCCCATGTAATTACATATGTAGTCCTGGTCACCCACGAATAGTAAGACAGGGATCCGTTCGATGACGCTCGGGAGAAGTGTGATCGAGGATGGTGAGAACTTGGCGCGCATCTCGGACCCAACGCGACCATGGCATTCGACCCAGCTCTCGGATTTGCCAGTGGCGTGCAGAGCTTTGACGACATCCTCACGCTGCAAATGTCAACATTGCAGTTGAGCAGTACCGCGAAGAAAGTTTGAGTATTGGGGACGTACCGCGAGGTAAGGGGTGACATCCTTGAGGTCCGGCGGCCAATTCATACCACAAGCTGGGTAGTCATCCTCTAATCGCACATCGTAAATATTTATGCACTTCTCCGCTCCGTCCACACTGTGTATCATCAGGGGTATGATGGAATGAAACTAGGATTTGCACTTACGTCCGCATCTTTGACTCAATAATAGATGTTAGGAGTTTCTCGCAGTCGCCGGTATTTATTGGTTCTTGAGTTGCATCGTCGAATTGGGCGAGACATTTATCTGTGCCCTGTTTGCTATCTTTGAATAGCTTTCAAGCAATCAGTTGTCATATGCCCACACGCGAAAGCAATAAATTCAGATGTTACCTGCGACTGCACATCGATAATACCATGGGTTGTTGCATATTCGAGATATGCGGGGTATTGGTTACGGCCATCTATCCAGCCATTCCCGATCGCGACACCACGTAACGGAATGTTAAGACCTGACCCGAGAATACCGTCCGCTATGTACGTGTTAGCAGCTGGAAGGTCAATATTAAATTTGGGCAAATCATAATACCGAAATAAGGGATATATTGCCCTGCAAAACTTTCACCACCAAGATAGGTCTGCCGGTCGTGAGTACCTAAAAACAATACCAAGAGATAAAGACTGACATCCGCCGACAAATATTCCGGAAAAACCAGATAAAAAGTCCTGAGAAACTGAATTAAGTGGTCCGTAGCCTGTAAAGAACTGTCAGAGACCGCTAAGGACAATGAGTCCGAAGGGAACTATACTTCTTGTAGTGTATTCACGTAGTGGTTTGTGCTAGTGTATGACAATCCCGTCCCCGCGGGTTGATCGACTGTCAAATTGTGAAACCTGAGTAAAACAGAAGTAAGGGAGTGCAATTCCGCACCGTAGACCATAGTGGTGTACTCTTCCCAGCCTCCTTCGACGGTTTTCAAGCCGCCCTGTCCATCTACCTTGAATGGGCCTATCTCCATCATGAGCCCATCAAAGGACGAGCACCCTGGCCCACCCTTCCGCAATATAATTCACGTCGGTGGTGACGTATTAGCGTTGCAGAAACTCACATTGAACCAGAACATCAATCTCTCTTTATCAGCTGCTCGCCGCGCCTTTACCATCACGAAAAACAGGTGCGGAAGCACGTCGAGGCTACTCGCAGAGGACGCATTCGGGTCGGAGAGGATATGTCCAGCGTATATGTGTAACGGGTGGATGGGGTCTTGGTGTAAGCCAGGGAGACTCGAAACGTAGAATGAGGCGGCCGAAGGAACTAGAGCCAGATGTGATATGAGTGTGTCGACCTGTCGCACCTGTGATGATACTCACTGTCAGTGGGTACGGCCCGAGCCCGATGCGCTATTAGAGACAGAAACCAAAGGTATGACCAGGCAGGATGGCCAAACATTGTTGTGGGCATATCTGGCAGCGCTCGTGAACGTGGCCGTCGAACGGTAAATGCTGGAGACGTTGGCCTGGCCTTCAGTGCGGGCGATGCTAATGACGGCAGTGACTGAATCTGATGTGCCCTCAGTTAACTGCAACCGACCGCCGCAGCACAAGTTACAACTTCGTCTCATCGTTACCCACTGATCACACTACTTTAGTTGATGAACGTTAACTATCCGTACGCACAATAGCAATACAAATGGTCCACAGCGCGTAACTTGTTGTATGTGCGCTCGATGGTTAGGCACAAACGCCACCGTTGTGCTTGTTGTATGTTCCATATTAATTTGTTCCCATCACTGCGTTCGCGACTATTCATGAAGTCGCTAGCTCTGGTATCGAGCTTGTTCGTGGCCGCCGGGCTTGCCAACGCCCAGTATTTCTCGGCGGGGTGGACTCCTGGACAGCCGGTACCGACTTTGCCTGCCCATGCACAGTCCCAGCCCCCCCAGTCTACTGAAGCGGCTAGAGAACGCGGAACAACCCCACCGAAGCCATCATTTCTTGACAATTTGGTGACCGGCGGTCCTCTTGCGGCGCTTTCTTCGGTCATTGGCTTTAATCTCACTGGAACATCCCCCGTGTACTGGGATGAGCGGATCCCTCTTATCACAGACTCCAACTATGCAGACCTGATTATAAATGAGGAAATGACACCAGAGGAGGAGGAGGAACGGGTGTGGTTCATCATCATGTGAGCCGGTTTTCCTCACCCATTTTATGCCGACATCGAGAGCGTTGTTGCAGAACTACTACCGCGGGGCAACCAGACGGAGTCTCTAAATTTGTGGACCAGTCCTTTGATGCAGCATATAACTATGCCCTCGAGAAAGGCGACTTGGAGCACGTTCGATTTGGAAGGATTGATTACTTGGATGTCACTGCAATTACCACCAAATGGGTGGTGTGGTCGTGCGTATCTGCGTGTCTTGTCGCTGCTCCGTATCGCTCAACCATTTCTTCAGTCCACCCATGCTTGTTGTACTGAAAGATCGAGGAAAGACCCTCCGATTCTACAAAGCTGGCCAGATTCGACTCAGTGACGAGGTGTTGTACCAATTTCTCAAGGAAGAAGGGTGGCGTCAGAAGGAACCTTGGGGATCCGTGTATGCCCCGGGGGGAGACAGGTTGGAATGCGTCCTAACACATGTTATTTCTGCGGACTGATTTCCATGACAGAGAATGGATGCTTGATTACTTCGCACTCATTTTGGCGACGAGCTACAGCTACCTCGTTCGAGTTCCAAAGTGGCTGATGTATATAATCAGCGGAGGTGTCGGGACGTTCCTCTTAAACTTCCTCCACAAACCAACGGCCCAAGGCCAGTCGAAAGCGAAGCAAGAGGCAGTTCCAAAACGACCCGCCACACCACCTCCACCCGTCGTACCGAAAGCAGAGGCAAAGACCACTGCTACCAGTGGTCAAAAGACTCCCAGTAAGCGCAGAGGGAAAAAGTAGCGACTTATCTAGCTAATATGTTTATCGTCCTCGTTGGTCGGATATGTCTGTACGACACCCGCTGTCAAACTTGTTCTAGTACATGTGCTCTCCTCCTTTGCTCCCCTTGTATGCACGGCCAAGTGAGAGCGCAATTCGCATGTCATTTGTGTGTGCCTCTGCAGTCATGTCGTGGCTTGAACAGGAAACCCCACGAGGTTCGGATTTGAATTTGAACTCTGTAACTCACCATCTTCGACGCAACAAGAAAGTTCTGGCAGATGTGCTCCTGCCATCCTCTAGTTGTCCTCGGATGACCGGCGTTTAGTGCGGAGCAACAGGATGCACCACGACTTGTACACCAGTGCAGAGCGCACATCGAAATTTGGCGCTGCCAGGTCAAAAGCCAGGAATGGAGGTTCGTTCCTTGGGAACGTCTGCCTTCATGTGTGGGCCGTGGCTCACGTACGATGGAAAAATTAACGTGTGAGTCCAGGCCTTGGCCAGGCTGTGGCAGCTGCCAATCTGGCAGAAGACCGCGCCCAAAGTGTTGTTGCTTACTCTTATCATAGGTACTTGTTGTAATAAGACATCAGGCCTTCAGGTAATTCCCTTATTTGTGAAGTGGCCAGCTTACATTGTAACTCTGTGCTCATCGTGCTCAGTCAGACTCGTCGAAAATACTACGTGGCAATGCTGCTCGACGGATGACTGGAGTACGCTCTCGATTTGGATATGACATTTCGTTCCAGGAGAGTCGAGTACGATAGTCTAGTTCACTTCCCGCCAGGATGAACCGAGCACCTTGAAAGGAGACAGGTGAGGTTACGAGAGCGACCGGCATTGTAATCTTTTTGTTCGAGGTCGGTGGAGCTTGCTCCGGCTTCCAAGATTGCCGTCGCTCGGATGCGAGTTCGCTTGAATACATGCTGACTCGGTGCCACTCGGCGCTACTCACCATTGCTTCCATTCCACTGTTCTATCAGTCACGGTGAGTAGTTTAGGTTTCTGCCGGTTGCCTCGTTGTGGCCCATCTGACCTAGTGTGGGGGAAAGGGCATTGCGCACCCCTGACGTGTGGCGAGGGGTGTATGCAAATAAGGGATAATGTATACCTAGCAGGCCATGCGCATCAAATGCTGAGCCAACCGTCATGCGAGGTTCTGAAGGCTAACAGCATCAATCACTAAAAACAAGTCCTTCCAGATCATTTCCGTTGACAGGACCCGGAGTGATGGATGGTGTATCTTGTAATAAATCCCGTCAATTACTGTCGGAGGGCCCTGGAATCTTCGATTCAAATCGCGATCTGTAGGCGATAAAAGACCGCTATCTCGTATGACAGACCTGCGGAAGCTCGTCAATCATGTCTGCCTGGTGTCTCGACCCGACCCTCATCCACGGTTTTGATGATTCGACCGATTGGCAGAAGTCCTTGTCGACACACTTCTCTGTGCCGCACCATCATGCTGAGCAAAGCGTTGCTCAGACGCGCGAGGCCATCGAATCCAATCTGAAGGGTCATGAAATAATCAAGGATTCCACTCCCATCCCCTGTTTCGAGTACATCGTCGTTGGTAAGTGCTCACGACTAATATAGCACGAATGCCAATCTATTATCAGGTGGTGGTGCGGCTGGTTTAGCTCTTGCGTCTAGGTTAGGACGGCTTGGTTCACGTTTGATATCGCTGATGGCGAGATTCAATACTTCTCTTAGATTGGCAGAAAGCTTGGAGCCTGGACAATTTGTATGCGTGATTGAAGCTGGCACGTATCACGAAGATGCTGTGATCGTAAGTTGTACCAACTTAAAAGTGTCACCTATGACTGAGTGTATCTTCAGGATGTTCCAGGTTTGTATTTTTGTTGTAGAACTCCTTTATCGAACTCCCTTACGGTCGCATTAGGAGCATATGGCATGGCAGTAGGAGATAAGGATTATGATTGGAGCTATAAAACAGTGGGTTTTTTGCAGCATTTAGTGATTCTGCTCACTGTTAGTTCAGGTCCCCCAACCAAATCTGAATGGTCGCGAAGTGCACTCTTCTGTGTACGTGCTGCTTTCATTACTTTCAGGGTATTCGTCTTGCTGATTCTCTGCATTTGCTCCCAGTGGGAGATTACTCGGAGGATCAAGTGGTATCAATTTCCTTGTCAGGATGCGTGCCTCCAGCCCCGAGTATGATGCCTGGAATGAGTTCGGTCGTGGATGGGATTGGAATGGTCTCCTCCCCTATTTCAAAGCTGAAGAGCGCTACGAGGCATACGCGTGGGGAACAGATCAAATATTTCCCGGAATCACAGAGGAGGAAGACAAAGTGGCACGCCGAGAAGAACCAGTATTCCGTGGACATTCCGGACCAGTATACTCCACGCACAACACTGTTTACACAGACCTGTTGAAGCCAACGATTGAGACAATCCGCATTTTTGGCATCAAGACGAATAGAAGCCCGGTACGAAACCTCTCAATCACGCTATGAAATTACGGAACTGATGTAAACGGCCAGGGATATGGTGATTCAACTGGCATGTTCAATATTGATACGGCAGTGAATCGGGAAAGTGGAACACGATCCTACGCTGCTAACGCTTATTTGCGGGACCCAAAGTCGACTTTGCCTCAACGAAACCTCGTCGTTTTGAAGGGTGTTTACGCAACAAAGATCTTGTTTGATTCCAATACATGCGCCCAAGATGTCAAGGCCGTCGGATTGACATGTTTGGGAGGTGTTGGCTGGAAGCTCCCGGTTACTGAGATGTTCTCCTTTGACTTGCAAGTCAATAAGGAAATAATTGTGTCTGCTGGTGAGTTAGATGATGCCTCGAATGCCCACATAGGTGACTTGGGTCGGTTTCATTCATAGGTGCCTACAATACTCCTCGACTCCTCGAGCTTAGTGGCGTTGGTAATCCTACGATACTCTCACAATTCAACATCCCAACAGTTGTCGACCTTCCCAATGTTGGCGAGAACCTGCAAGAGCACCCATATGTAGTCTCCGACTTTATCGTCAAGGAAGGCGTGCTTACTTTTGGTGAGCTTCAGTGTGACGGTAACAGCCGAGTCACTTAGGCACTAAACGCCAATAGACCGTCTGCGAAATGATCCTCAATATAAGGCAGAGCAGGAAGAAGAATAGTCAGATTTCGTACTCATCAGTTACAATTTCTCGCTGACCCGGTACTGTTTGCCAGCCGTGACCAGAGGACCGGCGCTTACGCGACGACAGTTTCTGCATATGGTTTCATCAAGCTCAAGAACTTCTTGACGGAAGAAGAAGTGGATGAACTGAAGACGGAACTGGACAAGGAAATTTCCAGAACAAGTAACCCCTTTCATAAAAGACAGCTGGAAATTCAGAAGGAATACTTTGAGCACAGCGGGGTGGGTGATGTGGAGCTTATCATGGTTCCGAAAGTCTTCGCTTCCACACCAAAGGAAAATACGTCCTACATCAGTTTGATGGTATCAATACCTGTACGTGAACATGCTATTTTCTCCGGCCCTACCAGCGCTAACTTACCAGTGCTTTTGCATCAGCATCCCGTCGCACGTGGTTCAACAGTACGCTCTGCCCCACCCTAAGTGTGCTCTCGAGTATAACCCTTACTTTCATAGCATATTTCATCTTCCGACGCCCTGGACCCTCCCAGTATCAACCCACATTATCTGAACAACTTACACGGTGAATGATCTTTCTGTTTCTGACGCTCGTTGTGAGTTTTGACCATGGGAACCGAAGACACCAAGATCTTGACAAAAGCCACACAGTTTGTGCGCAAGATCTCTGAGACGGCACCACTCAAAGACATCATCGTCGCACCGAGTACGCCTGGCCCAGAGGTCCAAACGTATGCGGACTTCGAGAATCATGTACGCAGCCACCTTGCTTCCATTCAGCATCCCATTGGTGTGTAGCGTTCAGTGATACCTCTTCCCTCGGCGTCTGATGAAAATTCAGGCACGGCAGCGATGGCGCCAAAGTCGCTCGGTGGTGTCGTTGACAATGAGCTGCGTGTCTAGTAAGTTTCGTATGGTATTTTTTTTTTTTTCAATGTTGACTTACAAGAAATGCGATAGCGGAACGGCAAATGTACGCGTGGTGGATATGTCCATTGCACCACTACATGTCGCTGCGCATTTGCTCGATACTGCCTATGCCATTGGAGAAAAGGCGAGTGTATATCTTCCTGTCACGCGATGACATTACTGACTGCTGTGTTTTTTAGGCATCCGACTTGATCAAAGCTGCGAGAAAGGCCAAGTAAAAAAATTACTGTTTGCTTCCATTATCCCTCCTGTCTAGTGCAATCTTGAGCTACAGATATGCACGACGTGTCCTTGTACCTGTACTAATTTCATTGAAGATTGCATTTGTTCCATCGAATGGAAGCATAAAGACAAAGTATTCAGACACCAGGCGACACGGCACTAGTGCTTAATATTTTAGATATGCGACTGTTGTGCAACCAGGTATGGTGCCAATTATCCATTGGGAGAGGACATCGCTGTTTGTCACTACTGTACCTCTGCGAGATATGCGAGCGTTTGTGGCTCAACGTCCCCAGAGGAGGACGCCGCCTCAGATCCGCCTGTTTCAGGACAATGAAGTTGACGACAAATAAATGGCCTGGCATGGCGGCGCTGTACGCGAGGACTGTTGACGGCGTGCATGGAGAGGACCGACCCATCCGCACTGGGAGATAGCTTTTCCGAGTCGCGACCGTAAAGTCGTTGGATGAGCCCGACTGCGTCTTGGATACGCACCGTTGATGGTTGTTATATCCTACAGCCTCACCATGATCTGAGGTGTCCATTGCCGGTGCGCCGGTGAGCTTGGTCCGCGGTGGCGCATGGCGACGATCTCTGTTGGGTCTTCTTCCTGGAATCGGACGAGCTTGAGGGTAGTGATGTGCCATGTCAGTTCCTATATCTTGCTATGAACCCACCTAGTACCAGCAGTTGTGTTCCAGACTCGCCCTCGTCCGCTCCGTCTCCAATACCACTGACCGCCGCATCATTGACGGCGCCAGCCACGCCGTTTGCTTCATTATGCTTGCATCGGAGTTCAATGGTCACGCCAATGGTATCAATGTGTTCTACAAGCTGCGTAAATGGCGCACATGTATGCAAAGGATTCGAGCACATACATGTGGTCGGATCTTATCGGGATCCTTTATACGCTGCGCAGGCTCCCCATTCTTGCGGGGCTTGCCCACATTCTTCGCTGTAGTGAGGTCTTTCGTCCCCTTTGGACGTCTCGGCCTATGTTCGGGACTTTGAGCATTAGGTGTGGAATTGACACTAGACCTGCAGTTCGAAAAGGTGAGGATGAGGGATTTTGGTATTTTTGAAAGGTCGTACGTGATTCTCGGTGAGTCGTCGAGGCTGCTGCTGGGTTCATTGCGAGAGTGCACGGAGCAAGCACGGAGAGACAGGGGCGAGTTACCTTGAAAGGTAGTCCATTCAAACTCCGACAAGTACTTACTACCCGTACACCAATGGACTGCCCCGTTCGTTCGTCTATTTGCGTCGGGAACTTTGAAGATGTCGCAAGCTGTTGGTAATGTACAGTACCTTCTGTCTAGTTTTCTGAGAGTGGGACTTACTCAGAAATGACAGACCGCGCTTGCCTACGTTCGGGTGTGGCATCACGTCGATGCATCAGACAGGGTGTTGGGAAAACTTGCGGAGAGGATAGCACTTGTGCTCATGGGCAAGCATAAGCCAATATATGACAAAGGCGGTAAGTGCTGTCGTGTTAGACCTCTAATTCTGGTTTGATTGTTGTCTAGTGGATTGCGGTGACTATGTCGTGGTGAACAACGCGCGGAATATCAAGGTTTCGGGGAGGAAGGACGAACAACTCGTATACCGAAAACATTCCATGTACCCGGGTGGTCTCAAGGAAACGCCGTATAAGACTATGATGGAGAAGAAACCGAACGAGGTATGTTCCTTTTTTCGCCCTGTAGTTCAAGTCCCTGGAATCGGGTGTGGTATCTTCGCTAGATCATCTATCATGCTGTCTCAGGCATGTTACCCAAGAACAAACTGCGAGACCGGCGCATGGCGCGACTCAAGGTATTCGGTGGGCCAAATCCGGGCATCTACGGCAATAATATCCTGAAGCGGTGGGAGGATGGTACTTTGACGGACGATTATATCTTGAAATTGGGCGCCAAGAACAAAGTCTCAACACCCTCATCACCGTTGAAGTAGCTCTCGTTCTTTTGTCGTACATATCTCACGCTCTGCATAATATTTTTGCGTTCTATCATCCTTATGTGACGGCCATTCCGATAAAACGTTGACTATGATCATCCTCCTACCCGGTTCTTCTCCGTTTCGGGCTTCGAAGATCCTCCGGGGTACGGGGTCTCGATGAGAGCGTATGTGCTACATACTCCTGCAGCACAATACCTGCAATATGTTGAGTCAGCTTCCGAATCGAAGTTTGTCGACAGACCTATGGCCATGAGGGCAGAGCCATCGAAAGCTTTGTACATATCCTTCTTGTAAGTGTCCACTTTATTGCTGGATCCTTCTCTCCCTCTGTCCTCGGCATTCATGGCCTCGCTCTCGTCTTCGTCCTCTTCAGTGGTCTCGTCCTCCGTTTCCGTGTGTTCAATCTCAGAGTCGATGTCCTGGTGTTCGAGAGCGTCGGCAGCGAAGGTATGGATGTTTCTCTGTGATTGGAGGTACCTTTCCTTTTTCTTTCCACGATAATCTCTGCTACTGTCGAATAGCTGCCCTCTTTCGCGATAGTGACAGCTGGCAAAATGGTGGATGGATTTCAGCAGGTCCTCGAGTGACGTCAGAGAGGAACTGTCGTGCCGAGGATAGTGGACTTACAGGGGCTGGATCCGGGAAAGAGATAACTGGTTCTCTTGCAGAGGCGGCATCTGAATGGTCTGTATCTTTCTCGAGAGACGAGACAGAGGCAGGAGGAGGATCTAGAAAACTGAGATCGCGCATGAAGGAGAGGCGCTGTCTACTCCTTGTATTCAATCGTTCCGACTCCGGGTCTTGAGGCGAGTCCTCGTCCGGAGTTTGGCTGTCGCGAGCTCGCTGTTTGCCCTTACTCTGGCTGCGTGCACGCTCCTCGTCACCAGAGAGGTCGATGAATTCGCCATCGGCATCGTCGGCGCGTGAGCTGTCGATGCTCCTCCGTGTCTTGACTGAACTCTTGCCCCCGGCATCTTTAGCAATCCAATTTCCTCTGGAATCTACGAGGGTAGATCCTGCTGTGCGACGTCTGGCGTTCACAGAGGATTGCTGAACGCGAGATCCATCTGGGTGTAAACGAAGGGTGGCAAGATCGTGTGTAGTACTCTTTCTCCGAATGCTCATGTGTGATGGGATTGGGTCGACTGAAACTGTAGTCATTTACTAACTTAGTGGACCGGTAGCGGACCGTGACTCGAAATGACCTGCCCTAAAGTAGCATCCGGGAGCCAATTTAGGGACGCGTCTCTCTTGCATTGATCCTCCGTGCTTGCCTTGCGACGGCGTGACTGCAATGACGCGTCGCACACGCGCAGCGACCGTAGATGATGGTGACTCCCTCAAAGAGATCGTCGTGGTAGACGCGCAGGGAAAACAAGTAGAGGTCAAACAGGAGAACGCCAAAAAGGGGAAAGCACGACGCGTCGAGTCTGACGAAGAGGAGGACGAGCCACAGATGCTCTCCCAACCGGACGGTGCGGAAGCAGATGGGGTAGATCAAGACGCCGAAGGTGAAGAACTCGAGGAAGATGGCGATGATGAAGAGGAGGGAACATCTAGGGGCCGCAAGCGCGCTAGGGTCAACTCAGTCGGGGCTTCCGTTCCTTCGAGCCCGAATCAGGTGCAACGAGAGCGCGTCCAAACGCT
>JBBPNY010000235.1:0-28109 GCA_038091165.1 Rubroboletus pulcherrimus
TTCTCGTCCGTGTCAGGAGAGGTTCGGAAGAAAATACATCGTTCTCTGGTGGATCGAGTGACCAGTGTCGTCGATAGCAAAATGTCTTCCTTTCACCATGTCATTCATTGGCAGTACTGATTTCTGGTAACGAAACAAGCTCGTCTGGGCCTATGATGATGGAATATTTGACCAATGTTTAATTATGCAAACAATGATGAACGTACCGGACAGCATATAGATCCATGTAGTAAACCCTCGGCCCATATTGTCAGCGAACACTGTCGTCCTGCTGTCTGTCGCCCGGATGCTGAATAGCGCATTCGGTACCGATCCACATTCGACTTGAAACGTCTCTGCACGAACGGTCGCGTCTCCAACACGGTACATCCAGGTTCGGGGAAAGCACATTATACAGCGTGTCGTGCACTCAAAACGTCTGTATTTGAAGCAAGGGACGAGTTGACGTGAAGGACGATGATGTTCAATAGGTATATCATCACAGCGAGCACTTTGATCGCCAAGACGCGGCCTTTTGTCTGCCTCCAGAGAGAGGATGGCAGCTCTGATCTCGTTCCAAATACCCTCGGTATCGTGGATTGCAGCGAGTAACTGCCGATGGGATAAATCTAAACCACGCGTGAGCACCGGTCGTTGTGTGAGAGTGAGAAGGATGGCCGTGTATATCTTTATATATGTAGGTATCAGTAAGATCTGCTCCCAGAGGCCAGAGATCAAACGCACCGTGAATATTTGGAGTCCAATACTCAATAGGGTGGTCAAGACGTTGGCAGCGGAGCGAATCGGTAGGAACACAGATGCTCGGCATGGTCTACAGATATGAAGGACAAACAAATATGCAGGGTAACCAGGAGGGAGTGTAGGGTGCAACAGAGGATAATCCTCTGGCCATTGCGTTACCTTACGATGAGGGGGACGTCTGCTATGGTCTATACTCTTCAGTAGTGTAGGCTCGTCCTCGTTCTCAGACGTAGATGCATGCCACCGACGCGGGCTGAGTGACTGGGAAGCCATGGTGAGAAAATGACCGCCCTGAACTCGAGATGTTCAAAGAAATCAGAGACGGAGCACGGCGATTGATGAGGAACCGCAGTTGGAACTCATATAGTAAAACACTGTCTAGCAAGAATAGAATCAGCGGTTATATGGGAAAATGGCGGCTGCATACATCTTCACAGCCTCGAGTATTGATTCGACAACCTCCATCCAAAGTGAGTTTTGCTAGTTGGCAGTGGTGAAATGAAGGCATTGCCCATACTAACATTCGTCAGGTCTCACGCCAGTCCAGACATCTCAGGAATCTCAAGAAAAAGGCTGATCGCTTACTGCACCTCTCCAGCAGTATCTGGGGCAAACACGACATCACGACATCACCGCTGGGGCACATCTATTGAACCAAGGATGGTATCTCGGTCTAGTTTTGAACATTAGTGGTGAGCCTCCACAGGCTTTACATCTGCTTCCAAGAAGGCCAAGAATGCCTCTGCGCCGCCTCCGACTTGTTCTCCCGAGAGACCGGTGGGCTTGACGGCCTCGACCTCTGCTTTTGTTGGTTCTGCGGCGTCATACGCGGCGAGCTCTGCTGCGAGGTCTGCAGGGAGAACTGCGGGCTTGGGTGTAGCAGGTGCGGTGAACACTTTCACGATTCCGACGTGGGCATCCTTGGCCTACGAGGTCGCGATTCCAAGTCAGAAACGCAAGATGGACCACAAGTTGAATACGCACAACGACGGGTGGTTTATAGGATTTGAGTTGGCTGATGTAGATGTCCTGGACGAGGTCTAGCGCAGGGGAAGCATGTCAGTGGAATGTTGGATCGGCGAAATGCGGAAAGGATACCTCTACGGGCAACCGAGGACGAGAAGGCTCGTGCACTGCGTGCACTTCGAGACTAACAACGATGAGCGCGACGACGACAACGATAGGGAGCACTGAACTGACCACCTGCACGAGGAGACGCACCGAGGACATGACTGCAAAAGAGAGAACGGGAAAGTGTATAATGTGACACAATGTGACACAGCCTATTTGGGTGTCACGCATTGTGCCCCTTTGCCGGGTCTACGTCCTCCCTCGCGCCGGTTCGGGACCACGACTACAAAACTCAGTTTGACGATATCTACAATGCTTTCTGTTACTACCCGCCGAGTACCCGCTACCCTTGCTAGCCGTGCCGCTCTCGTGAGGGCGTACACTTCGAGCGTGAGGGACGGCAGCGTTGCGCAAAGCAGGGAATTTGGGTGAGTGGTATCCCGACAGTCTGTGGTGGGGCTCGACAGTAACCAAATCTACAGACAGAAGGAAAGGGCTCACGAAGGTGAGTTTGGTTGACTGGCATGGTTGCAGAGGACTGACATGTCACAGAGGAATACGCACGGCGACATGACGCCGAGCTGCTGCGCAAGCTCAAGTCTCAGGTATGCTACATCTGCCATCTCCATCTTCAGCGGTACTCAAAGGCTTGTACAGATTGACGAGAAAAAGAAAGAGCTTGTATGTCGCCATTTTAGCTAACAGCTAAAACTGTCTTACACTTTCGTCGAAGAGTGCTAACGAGCGTTTACAGGCTGAGCTCGAGTCCAAGGTGAAGAATGCAGAGCCCAAGTAACAATGTGACCTTCTACCTGCCCGTGTTTCATTAGCACTTTCCATCCGAAATTCATGTTTTTTGTGCTTCGACGTCCCAATTTACATAACTAGCGTGTGTGCGAGATTGAGAGTGAATTCGGTGTAGAATGTCCCAGCCTGATCCTTGCTCTATCGTTCGGATAGCTATCGTACGCAACGACTCTTGTTTTTCCCTGACATGATCTGACTCTTGATACAGGCTTTGGCAGCTCTGAAACACAAGCCCAGAGATCAGTCGACCGCATGTAAGCGCAGCAGTACCCCAAGTCTATGCGCAGATACGATCCCTCCAAACAGCCTACCTGTTAGATCTCCAGTCCCGTTTTCCAGTCGCGACCAAGGACGACGACCGTAGAGACTGGCGAACGTACGCGCTCGAACTCGAGAAACAGCTCGCAACTCTCAAAGCTCAACGCGATGCCGATCAAGAATGTACGTGTCGATTGTGCTCCCCCACCCAACCCTCCAGCTTACACGCTCCAGTGCTCTCAAAATGCCACACCGACGCGTCTCAGGTAGCGTCGACCTCGGATGCACCGCCTCCCAAGAAGAAGAGCAAAAAGAACACCACCAAGGACCACCACGATCCCGAATGGAGCTGGGACCAAAGCCGTGCTGGTAAGCCCACCCACAACGCACGCGCATATATTCTGATCTCGCGACGTATAGACTGGTCACGCATTCTGTCATCCCAATACCCTTCGTCGCCATCGCTCATCGCGGCGTATGCCTCTCTCAAAGGCGCCCTCGCCTCTCCCAATGGAGACCTTCTTTCCTATGCATCACGCCTCACCGACGCGATCCTTCGCGCGCTCGACACGATTCACGTCTTCTTGTTCTCCCCCCCTCTTCCGAGTCCGGATCTGCAAACCCAATATGCGCTCGGCGCACCTTTGCAACTCAAACCAGAGCACATAAACAGCACGCGCGTCGCGCTGACGTCCCCGTTCCTCATGTACGTCCTCCGGACAGCCTTGCACACCCTGGTCCGCACCGCCCAGGACATCACCAAGTCAAAACGTCCACGCCAGCGCCTGCATACTGCCGCCCTTTCCTCCACCGACGCGCACGCACACGTCGACAAGGTTCTCGACCACCTCCTCGAGTGCGTCCTCCTTGCCCTCTTACGTGCCCTCGCTCCGCTCTGTTCCGCGCACCTCGCGCCTCTTCTCCCGGTGTCGCTCAAAAAGGACAAGAACAAGAACAAGAACAAGGATAGGGCTGGTCGGTCATCCGTCGGCAAGGGCAAGGACAAGGACAAGCGTGCCAGCTCCAGCTCCGCCTCCGTTGATACTCCTCCTCCGAAGACCGACGTACGCACAGACGTGTTCGCACTCATCGGCATGTCGCTCGAGGCGCTGGACGCTCTCCCGCCTGTTGTCAGTCCCCCCGGCCCAGGCGGTATCAGGGATCGACTCGGCCTCGAGACGATCCGCGAGCTCGAGGCACTGTACGCAGCCTCTCCCGCTCCCGCTCCCCTTCCAAGCACGTGCTTCCTGTCCTCTCAACAACCACCGGCCACACCGTCGGAACCAACAGCACCAGCAGCACCACCGCTACCGACACCGACACCGACACCAACCACAACCCCACTTCCTGCACCATCTCAAACTCAAACTCAAACTCAAACACAAGCACATTCCCGTTCCCGACCCCAACCCCAAACACAACAACGCGCAGCACCCGAGTCGCGCGCAAGACGGTTGGAAAGACTTGCTGGTACGAGAGCAGAGCGCGTTCGAGCGCTCACGACGAGGGATGCAGGCTGGTTCCTCGCAAGCACGCTCAACCTGTGCGTCGTCACACCGGCGGGTCATGCCAGTAGGCCCGAAAGTGCAGGGGGAATACTGCTCAGGGACGTCCTCCTCGATCGGATTGGGAAACTCATTCGATCCGTGCCGTTTGGTGGACGCGTTTTGGACGCTAGTCCAGGTCAGCAGCAGTCGAACAGCGACAGGGACGCCTTGGATGATCATGCCAATTGCAACGCGATGGATTCCAAGTTCGCCATCGACCCAGTCTGTCAAAATATGTTGTTGGCCATTTGTGAACGTGCCATGAGCCAACTCGCTTCCCCCTAAAAATTCGTTGGTTCACTCCCAGCATCGAGAGGTAACCGATAGTCTATACTCTATGTACGGTGTTACATGTAGCACTAATGATGAATTACAGTATGCATAGATATACGTGTAGGTTGTGGTGATGGCAGGATGTCGTTGAAAAAGAAACCGATTGGATGCAAATTGGTGTGAACCAGTAAGCCGAAAGCAAACGACAGAGCAGGTGGGGGAGGGACGGACGGACCGCACGAAAAAAAACAAAAGCATGGGGGATTAGCTCCTACGAAAAGAAGTACGACGACTTTCGGATCGTCTCCACGTCAAACGTGCCCTTTTCCGGATGTGGCGGAATCAAGTGCGAGAGTTTGATAAACTTGTTCCTGAACGCCGCCGGCACGTCCTCGTCCCCTTCCTCGCTCTCCTCCTCGTCCCGTTCCACCACTTGGATGCGTTTCTGGCTCGAACCCCGTGGACGACCTCGAGCACGCTTGGCGGGTGCCATAGGTTCATCCGTCGTGGCGGGCGCAGCGTCGTCGTCGTCCACGGTGATCGTCGAGATTGAGCTCACTCCGGCGTCCGTGACGTCGAGCAAGTTGCCAACCGCTTCGTTCTCTTGCTTGAGCTCTGCAGCGACGTCATTGGATGCCGAAATACGACAACCCGCGTCCAAGAGCATCTTGAGGGTCGTTTCCTTGCGAATTGCTGACAGGGGTACAAGGTGGTTTGCATAGCGCTCGCGGAACTGTCATGCAACGTGGGTTGGGGTGTGGGAGTTATTGAGTACCCTGCAGCACGCGGAAGGAATGGTAATAGGAGCAGGCTTACCTCGGCTTCGAGTTTACGAAGGATGTCGGAAGAGTGAAGGGCGATGAACGTATCTCGGATGACTTCCGACATATGGTCAATGCTGGATGCATGCGTCCAGTAAGAATCATGCACAGATGCGAAGGTGATGCCTTGCGTCTTTGGATGCCCATCAATCGTCTATCATCAACGACATCCAACAAAGACACTCACTCTACATTCCAACGCGGTCAACATCATATGGGTGGCGTCCAGAGAGTGAATAAAGTTGGGTGGGAATGCAGAAGCCTGCTTGATGCTATTGACGGCAGCGGGTGCGGCAGGATCCGAGATGTAAACCGTCTGCAAGGACGTCATGATCTGCTTGCGCTTCGCCTTGCGATAAGGCTGCACGATCGGCAGTCCCAACGGCGTCGTCCACACCACCGTCGCCATCTGTTCCTTCCGTATGCGGGCCTCCACCGTGTCTGCCTTGGCGTTGGCGCGTCGGGGTTCGAGGATCTCAGGGAGGCGTCCTTTCGGAACGCCTTTGGTAATGAGTTTGGCGCAGAGGTTGAGCCAGTTTTGGATGGCTTTGGCACCCGTGAAAAGGTTACTGATGCAGTGGAGCACATTCTTAGCGAGGTAGGCAGAAGCTGCCCAACAGTGTTCTTCAGGTATATCTCCCCTATCTTTCAGCTGCTTCTCGATCTGATCGCGAGCCCCGATATAAGTAACGCCGTACACGGTCGTCATGACCTTCAGCAAAAGACCAACAATCAATATCCCAACAACTTGAGCAATGAAGAACGCAGGGCACGCACTGTCTGCTTGACCACTTTGCGGGAGACTTTACCCAAGAGGAGTTGTGGAATCTTCTCGCCATTGTCAGCATCTCGCTGTACAATCTTTTTAACCATGTTGGCAACATAGGTGTACACGTCTGATGGTCGGTCGGTGACCGCCAAGTTGACCTGTTCAGCACCTTTGCCATCACCTCCAAGGGCTGCGTAATGTTGCAAGCCATTGCATGTGCCATCCTGGTGGACGGGAAGCGTTGACATGTATGCATGAGGGTCTTCCGATTCTAGAGCAGCGCGCAGCTCCATGCAGGTAGCAAGACATTGCCATGGATCATCTGCCTTGGTCCACCAGCGCTGGCCCTGTCCGCAAAATCAGAAAAAGTAGCCGCGACGAGGAGACCAACCCACCTCCAAAGGATTCTCGGCACTGTCGTATACATCATCAAGATGGTTCATCGCGAATGCCGCCCGTTCGTCGAAATTGCCCTTGTCGAACCCGTACAGGTTGGCAAGATGAATCTTGAGCCAACGCAGACCGCGTTCGCCGAGGGGTTTTGCTTCCGCGAACATTAAAAGGCCACGGGCCAGGTCATCACCAATGTGACTCAAATGAGGGGGGATGGGGTACGCTCGTCCACGGAAATCAAGGTTGTGCGGTAGGTAGAATGTGTCTCCCAAGAACTAACGTTCGATCAATACAGTGCTTCGATATGCGTGCAAGAGACTCACAGCACGGGAAATTTCAATCTTGTAATTGACGCTGCAGCGCTCCGAGTGGTTGTTTGCTTTATCCTGGACATGACTCTTGAGACGTTGACTGTATATGGATTTCGCCTGCACGTCCGTGTCATAGTTCTCCGGTTTCTCGGGCTCGGACTTGTCGTATACTGCAGGAGGAATCTTGCAGAGCCGTTCTCCGGAATTCCAAACTTGGAGAACGATATCGAAGATCTTCCGGTTGATCTGCCAAGGCGTACTGCCCAGGACATCCAAACCAGCATACGCGAGTTCGAGGTTGCCCAAAGATGAGGCATGGTGGAGGTAGCTCTGTTGTTCCTGACAATCCTTAAAACGCATGGCTGAAGCTGAATTGACCCGTCAGCGAACCTGCATTGCAAAACGAGAAAGAAGCCTACTCTTGTTGTAAATGTACCCACCCTGGTCGGGAGCGAGCCAGGGCTTGGGCTTAACAAGCATAGGAAGATGGCGGGGATGAAGTGTTTCACGGAGAGGGTCCTTGGCAAGTCGGTCGGCGACGACAGGATTCAGTCGGATGACGCCCAGTTTTTGGCCACGAACGTATTCGTATGCGTGGTAGAACGCGGGCTGCATCTCCTTCCTATATACATGATTAGCCCCCTAAGAAAACGAGAGATGAAGCTACACCTACAGTTCCTCACCAGTCCGTTTGTCGAGTGCCGTACGTTCGACAGCGGCCACATCCATCAAACAGTCAACAAGGATACTTCCCACCCGCACGCGCAACAACTGCGTCCACTCTGTCGTCCATTCCTCATTATCCTGAATATACTTGGCCGCTGTAACCCGCCGTGCGTGCAGATCCCTGTAGCCAAGGCCTGTGAAGAAACTGTGATCACCGACACGATGCAACGAAGGTATCGCGATGTTGTTCCGCTTGCACATCTGAGCCTTGTACTCGTTTTCGACTGCACGCCCAACTGTGAGGAGAGCGCGAGCTAATTTCATACCGTCGGCAATACCACCAGTGCTATTTAATCGCATCACTTCGAGGATGGTGATGAGCGAGAGCGTTTCAGGCTTCACGAGCGACAGGAATGGACCCAGACGAGTGGACTTGTCTCCTGGAAGATGTATTGGCTTTGGTTTTTCACCGTCGCAAGTCAGCACATACCTCGAGTTTGCTTAGCCTCAGCAGCAATGATATCTGCAATCTCGGTCTCCAGGCGAACACGGAGCTTCTGGTGCCAATCCCACATCCATCTTTGAAGGTCTGCGCGTCGAAGACCAACATCCACATGACCCAAACCTATATCGTCAAAGATTTTGGCCTCGTGCTTGAGTCTCTCTACAGCAACATCATAGACAGACGCTTCAAGTAATTTTTGACGGGCCGTGACATCTTCGGGAAGAACGCGACGAGCGAGGGCGACTTGTGCTAGATGCTTGCGTAGGTTGTCCAGGTTGAATGGGATCTCTTCTGCCGGTGCTGAGGGAATAACGTTGCCATTTTCATCGACAATCTCTTGCGACGCGTCCTGTGACAGGATCAATCAAAGAGTAGTAACCGATATCGAATTACCAACTGACCGCGAGTTTCTTGACTGGTGTCACCTCTGGCACGTCATTTAATGGATCCAAATGACCACTCCCTATGGCTTCCACCCGCCCTAGTTCTGCTATGACTCGCGACATGTTCATCTCTATTGCTGCCTTGGACAGCAACCGGATGACTCCCGCAGCTTCTTCAGACGAGGTGAAGACGCGATCGGATGTGACGGCTTGTATGGATATCCCACGCGCAGTGAGTCTACTGAGGAGCTTCCCTGGACTTGGCGCTGAAGTCGAATCATTAGAGTCGGAGCTGAGTCTACGAACAGTGGTGAGACAGGTAGTCATGTTACACAACCGTCCTCTTACCGTAATCGAGCAAGAAGCATAATTGCATAGGTCTGCGCGGTCGGGTGGATATTTTCCAACCCGTTTTCCATGGCTTCATACAACGACCATGCCTCCTCAGTCCACAGAGCTCTATCGTTTGGCTCTTTTATAGATGCCATTTCGACATAGGCCGTCAAGAAAGAGTTGTATATCCGTGTCTCTAGGAGGGATTCAGCTGAGGTGGATTTTCGTAGTCGCTCAAAAATTTGTTTTGCGCGAGGCACGTCGTACAGATTGTGTAGACACGCGTCCATGACTGCCAGCTGATCCTGGGTTGGTGAGTCCGGGAAAAAATAGGTGCTGAGCGCGGTGGAACCGGACTGATCGGGGAGAGGAGTGGGTAGAATGGTGTAAGGAATCCGACGGTGCAAGAATCCGCGCATGTCATTGACAAAAGACATGCCCTCCTCTGTCAACGGGTCCTTCTGTGTTGTATAACGAAAAGTATCCGAGCGGGGGACCTGAAGCTGGGCGTAAGCAGCGGCGGGGGCATTGGCCTTCTTTGACGGGGTCGAGTAGAGTCGAGCTGGTCGTGGAAGACGTTGCCGAGAGTACGACACCAAAGTCGTCTCCAGCCTGCGAGAAGAATTTCGAGGTATCATATGGGTTCAACGTCGCCACTCTCGTCGTCGTCGGTGTCGTTCCGCTCGCACGACCAGCTCTTTAAGCGAGAAAAAACTTGGCCGGGAACAGGGTCCTTTGACTACTCAGTTTCCCACGTCTATTTATCCTCGTCCTAGCCAGTGTAACCCACCAAGGTTCAGTTCAAACGTTCACGCAAAACGACCCCGCGCATTGAACGTCGCAGTCATGTTAATATCGCATGGCGTCTGCATGGCAAAAGCGTGAGCAACGGGGTCAGAGAAATACGGCAAACCGGGTACACGCTCCCCCGACTTATTCTACAGCAGCGCTCACTGCTTATTCTGTCCATCACTCGCCCAAGAAGCGTTGGGACTTTGCCCACGTGGGGACCCTGGTCGATCTTGCGCGTTGAACCACGTTGCAGATTACCTTGTCATCCAGGACAACCAGCTAGGGGTCATGAGTGACCTCGAGCAGGCTATCATTATCTCCCGAGAAGCAATGGAACTTCGTCCGCTTGGCCACCCACTCCGAGTCCAGACATTGAATGATCTCGCAATTCGTCTCTATACCCGTTATAATCAGCTGGGGAAAATTGGTGACCTCGAAGAGGTCATCATTCTCTCCCGAGAAGCTAAGCTGTGAAATTTCTCCCATGTGGCCACCCCCTCGATTCAATTCATCGAACCACCTCGCACACACACTCCGTACCCGGTTCTTGCAGTTTGGTCAGATAAAGGACCAGGAAGAGCTATTCAGTCTCTCCTCTGCGCTTGCACATACAGCACAAACTGTGTCTTCCACCGATCTGTCTGCCGCCAAAGAATGGATTTGTGTAGCTGCAGAGTTTGGATACTCTTCGATCATTCTCGCATATGAGACATCACTTCGATTACTCATTCAGCCTGTGGTTACTCCACCTTCTTTGCCTCAGGCATCTTGCAGTCCTCAAGAAACTCACGTCATCGCTTGCAGTGGATGCATTTTCCGCTTGTCTTCGTCGTGGTGCTCCTGCACTCGTAGTTGGGCTTCTCGAACAAGGCCGGACTGTATTTTGGAGCCAACCGACCCGCCTCTGCTTTCTTCTCGATGAAGTCGTTGCATCTAGCGAGGCAGGAAAGATTTTGGCAGATAAATTCACGCGGTTGAGCTCGCATATTCGCGACGTTCTCAGTTCACGCAGCGCAGCGCGGCATCATCAGGTGTGGTACCTCATCATCCAGATTCCAGTTGCAAAAAGTGGTCACTGGTATTCGCAGACTGCCTGGTCTCTCGCGTTCCCTGTTGCCTGCGCTCTTTTCGGAGCCCCGAAAAGCAGCTGGCGAAGGGCCAGTGATTATTGTCAATGCCAGCCAGTACAACTGTGATGCATTAGTTGTTTTACGCGACCGAGGCCCCATTCATATCCCTCTTCGAATCACAAGAGCATGCGTTAGTCAACTATCATCGGAGCTGCGCTTTGTATCATCGCGGGCGAAGGTCAGGGACATGACGAAGGACCTTGCGTTCATCTTACGGGAACTCTGGGATGAGGTCGTTTCACCTTTAATGGAAGTTCTCCGGGCGTTTCAGCTTCGTGGATCTCGCATCTGGTGGTGCCCGACAGTCAAGTTCTCTCTTCTACCATTGCATGCCGCTGGATCGTATAGGAAGAGACAACAGAACTTGTCCGATCTTTATATCTCGTCGTATACACCAACCTTGACGGCACTCATTCGTGCCAGACAACGGAGTCGGTCCAGTCCCGTCACAGAGCGACCAATTTCATGGCGCTTGGTCAGGCACAAGCTCTCGGAGAGCATCCCCTTCTTTCCGTCGGCTCCGAACTAGCCAGCATATCCCAGCGCATCGCACCGCTCGGGACATGTACGTGCATCGACTCTCGAGGGTCCAGATGCCACCGTCGCAAGGCTCACCAAGGAACTGAGCAAAGAACGAATGGATCCACCTCGCCTGCCATGGACTTCCCAACCAAGAACATCCTCTTGAATCTGCGTTTGCGCTCCACGACGGTCATCTGAAAAGTCGAGGACATCATCTGCGAATGCGACACAGTGCGAAGCCCACCGTTTGCATACGTCTCTGCTTGCCACATCACCGTGTGCGACGAATTGAATCAGATCTAGATGAAGTCATCCACCTGCGCTTCGGCATCCAGTTTGCTGGGTTCCGTTCTGTCATCGGAACGATGTGGGCCCGTGGATGATAGACTCAGACAAGATCGCGTCCGTGTTCTATGAGAACATGGTTGACACGCTAGGTCAGCATTCGCGCTACACAAGACGATGCGTCTCGTGGAGATACCATTCGATCAATGCATTTTGTTTATACATCTAGGTGCCTAGTACTCCCCTTTTCGTAGAATGTATTTCGTGAGTAAGACAGCGATTCCCGCGGATGTTGGCTGGTTTCGATCGCCTAAGTCCTGGACTGGGACTGTATCAATACTTGAGGTAACAGTCTGAACAGGAGGAAACTATCGTTACGGGACAATTAGCGTCCGGGTTATCCTCACTAGTGATGGAACAGAAAAAAAAACATAAGAGCAGGGAGAAGAGAATATGTACATGAATCCGAGAGGGAGTCAAAGCGCCGTTAAGGAATCGGCGCAAAAGCACACTATACTTGACTGAGCGGCTCATACCCCCTCCGACTCGAACCTCCCATCCTCAACCCAAGCGTTCCCAAAAGGCTCTTACCCCTCCCCCCACTTGGATCATGCTCATGCTCCACTTCTCCTCTCTCCATCTCTCTCTTCCTCTTAGCCTCTTCGAATCCTTCGAGCGGAACATCGTACACCTGCCCATACTCGACGCCAACCTCCTTCCCCATCGTCCAAAAATCCTTACAGTTCCTCACGACCCCCAAATCAAACGGATTCCTCGCGCGTGCACTCGACGATGCGAGCGCAAGCCCATGGGCGGCTCTTCCCCGCGTAAACCTGTCGAGTCCGAGCAGGTTGAGTAGGAACCCGCCACACGTCCCCGGCGCGGTCGCCATGGCGAATATACTGCCATGTCGGTGATTATGCTTGTGTGCCCCGCCTTCTGCTTCGCTGTCCTCGTCGCTCCGCTCGGAACCCGACGCATGCTGGTGCTGGTGTTGGTGTTGGTGGCGATGTCCCATTTGAACACCCGCTCCACCGCCGCCTGCGGCGAGGCCCCCGCGGCCGCCCATGAAACCGAACCGTCCGAGGTTGGAGACTTCGAACGTGGTGAGTTGACGGGCGACTTGCCAGTATTGCGTCAGAAGGAGTACGGATGTCCAGGTGAGTTGGAGAGTAGACCAAAATGCGATCGCGAGAAGGAATGCGTCCTTGGATGCGGGGACGCACAAGATGGGCGAGCAGTCATCGGGGATCGACTCATACGGAAGGACGGTGGTAAAAACTGCGGTTGATGGTTAGCGGGGAGACACAGTAAGTTGTACTCGTGGCTCACATTCGTAGCTGAGGTAGTCGAACAAGGCGATCCCAATGACAAGAGTTGTCACAAACAGCAGGAATTGGCGGTGATTATTTGCACCAACTGGCGGAGAATAGTCAGCATTTGGGTGCTCTGGTTGACAAGAGAACAAACCGCAATTCCACACCCATGGACAGTGACTAATGTCGGGAGAGGTTAGAAAGGACCGAGAAAGGGTGATAAACATCTTACTGGTCGCTTCTTGAGACACACCTATCGCATACGCGACAATGTTTCGACCGAAGAGGTTTCCTTGCCTGACATTACGTGTAAAACAGGCGACATAACGCAGAATGACACGCACCATGCATTGAATACAGAATGTTTGACCATTAAGCCGCCCCTCTGAGGCCAAGTCTTCTATTATCTACATCATTTTCGTGTCAGCGCGACAGCGAAAATTGTAGAGACAAAACATACTGCTCTTAGCTCTGCGTCGTTCGCTGGCCGAGGACATGCACCCGGATCAAGGGTGATTGCTCGGAAGAAGTTGTATGCGCACAAACCAAAGACAAGTGCGAAAGCCAAATGGATGAATGGATGTTCAGGCGTTTCTGCCAAAGACAGTGAGGTGAACCAGATCAACGCTTAGATGGTGATGATATGTTACCTCTGACAAGTCTAGTAACCCAACCGTACCCAACCCATAACATCGACGCAGCGATTATGCCTGCAAAATATGGGCTTTGATTGACGGTCCCCGTATAACTATCCTTGTTTAAAAGAACACGTGTAACAATCTTGGTACATTGTAAACGAGTTGAATTCAATGCAAAGGAGGTGGACTCACGTGGTGCATGGCAAAAAACTCGGCCATTGAGAGTATTATACCGGTATACCATGGAAGAATACTCAAGGTGGTAAAGATAATGTACAGGAATATTGAAGGTAACACGAAGATGGCAATTTTGGTGTTTCTCTGCCGAGAACATCAGCAAAGATATATAGCGCCGTACAGGAAACACTTACTTCGTTCAGTGGTTTTGTTTTCTTGACGCCAGATTCAGACATACCACCTTCCTCCATGGCGCGCTTCCATGCACCCAAGCTTTTGAGTTCGATGGCCATATCTCTTGGAGTTCGTCCTTCTACATCTTTTGCATGGATATCCGCGCCCATCTCGATGAGGCGACGAAGGATGACCCTGTTTCCTCTTACCACAGCCCAGTGGAGGGGTGAAAGACCAGCATCATCTTTCAGATTAGGATTTGCACCATGCTTCAACAACAAGTCAACAGAGAGTGCGTCTCCCTGGTATGCCGCCCACATGAGTGACGTATGTCCTTGCAGGTCGCGAGAGTCCACATTGACGGGTTGATGGAGCAAATAGAGCAGCGGCATCACAGACGAGGAGTGCGTGACCAGATGTAAGGCATTGTATCCCTGTGCGTCTGAGATGACTGGGTCGGCATTGTTTGATATGAGTAAATGTATGATATAAAGGTATCCGTTTCGCGCGGCCCATTGAAGGGGGGTCGCTTGAAGATCACCACCGATGGCGTCGACTTCGGCGCCTTGTTCAATCAAGTATCGACAAGTGGCAAGCTGGGCATTAATCGCAGCCCAGTGAAGTGGCGTACTGCGCAACAAAGTCAGTATATGGGGGGACGGAACGTTCGGCAAGCGAGACGAACACGTTCTGGTCATCTCTGTCATTCACGGTTGCATTGCCCGACTCGACGAGCTGTTGGATGGTCGCAAGATCGCCCCTCTGTGCAGCGAAAATGATCTCCTGCTGGACACAGCATCATTAGTCCAAGGAAGACGGGAGGTGAAATTGGCGCTTCCTACCAGAGGCTGAGGTTGGTGTAAATGCGAGATGCTGGTCCCGGTTGCTTGCTCGCTGTCTACTTTTGTCGTTGGCTCTCCCTTGTGACTTGTTTCATTCATGTCGTTGTCCGCCGTCGCCGTTGTCGTTGACGTCGTCGTGTTGTGCGTGTAGTCGACAAATGGAGGCTGCACGTGGGGCGGTGTTCAAACCCTACCACAAGGTTAGGGTTAGATGTCTTTCCCGGTCCACCATGTTACTGGCAGGGCTGCTGCTGCTTGGCGCGAGGTTCGTACCCGCATTCCGCGTATCGAGTACTGACCAACTCTGAGCCAGTATCTGCGTCTTTCTATGCTGTCGCGTATTCCTGAAGAGAGGGCTATACAATAACCTTGGACTCCTCCCCCCTGCCACGCAAGATGCCCTTCCACAGTCAGCGACAATGTCCAAGTCAAGTTCAACACATTCATGGCACTCCGTCCTTGCGCAATCATCCTTTTCGATATGCTTCACGGAGTGCTGTATGTTGTTTGCTATGCTGTTGTGTCAAGGGTTCAGCCTTCTCGATCCCTAGTGAGTGCTCGCACGAACTTGTCAGTGTCCTGACCAATGTCATTGTACCCAGCATCCGATTGTACACGTGGAGAGTGTCTCTCTTCCTCTTATTATCAACCATCATCGTTCTCATCCCGGCCTCCTTCTGCATGGTTCTTACATATCGCTCAGGTCCGTCACCGTCACCATAAGCACACCGTGGTCCATGACAATTTATCGGACTCTTTAGAGACACCTAGCCTTCTCAACGTCAGAGCTATCGCCTTTTTGCTTCCCGTCGCTCTCTTTATCTTTACCCTGTCATTCGTCCCACTTCCCGCGGAATTTACGTCGTACAATCCTCTCACATCGACATCTGCTCGGCTAGTGGTCCTCGGAACCATCATCCTAGGGCTTCTATCAGGTCTGGGTGCCGTGAACGGGGCATGGGGTACATTTGCACGCGAGGCGTAAGTCGTTGATTAATGTGACTGGAGAAACCCTACAGTTCAATGTTTCTATATTACAAACAGGGCTGTCTCCTCAACTGCTTCTATTGCTTCGGCGGAGAATGCTCTCGAGCGGGTGCGGTCTGACTTACGTGAACGTACGCGCGATCTCGATGCATATGGGGCTTCAAAGGTGTGAGCTTCCCCCTTAACAACAGGTTGTGGCTGAGTACTCATCGGTGGTAGCCCCAGTCCGATGGCTCCTGGCTATCGCGGGTGACTTTTAAACGTGATGCACGTAAGGTTTCATACCACTCGAATTACCGGGTACGTGATGTATTCAAAGCCCCTTCCCCTCTCCAGATCAGGGTTCCTTGCAACAGGAAGTCATTGGCTTGCAAGCGCTCGAATCACAAATGACGACGAGGGTGGCAGCGTTGAAACGCAATCGCGAAAACACTGAATTTGCGCTGTCCATCCGCGGCAAAATTCTCAGCAGGGTGTGGGCGGTGTATTGCGTGTGTCGGGTGTTCAGCGCAAGTACTCATGCGACGTTACTTGTACCGGCCGTTCCACTGATATGCACTCGCCTTTGCCAGTCCGTCATCAATTTGCTCTCTCCACCATCGTCCATGGATGACAAGACGTCATCTTATGGGGATATTATCGCACACACTTTTGCTTACTTGTTTTCCCTATTGCCAGCTGCATCTGGGAAGCCAAGCATAGACGTTCCATCGCTATCCAGGCAGATCAGCCTGGTCCTCGTGGGAGCTATCATCCTCAGCAGCGTCAGAGTCGTCCTCAGAGGTGTCACAAGGGTAAGTTCCGCCATTCCGAGAACAAAAAGAGTAACAACAAATGCGCATTGAATGACCATTTCTGTGATCAGGCGTTCCGAATTACATCTCGCAATATCTCCGCCTCTTTGATGTTGCTTCTATTAGCACAGCTCATGGTTCGCGTTCTCACACCCCGTTTCGGGAGACACACATCGATGTAACTGACTCTTCATTTCAGGGTATCTATCTCCTCACCACACTAGTCCAGCTGCGGACGATGTTCCCCCCTTCCCATTCCTCATCCTCGAGTATGCCAGACGGGGGGGACGATGGTGACATTAACTTGTTTTCCTCTCTCCCGCAGTACTCGCTGTTCGGAGGTTTGTTTGACTGGACGTTCTTGTTCGGTGCAACAGGGTGCGCCCTGGCGCGTTGGGCTGGAGGATTGTTCGGCGGAGATGACGATGATTACGCATAGCTGGGGTGACTTTCAGAACTCTCTTTACGGACTGTAGAAGCTGTACGTTGTCTGAATGAGACGCCATCGGTGTTTGTCTTCGGCCGCGACTGGGCCGCTGCATCACCCGTGAGTTCACCGAGTTCATCAAATGTGCCAGTTTTTTTACATTCGTCCAAAGAGTCCGTAAGACACATCATGAATAGATAAACCAACCCCCAACCCGACATTCGAATTTCGAAATCAATGCGGCATTCCCTCCGCTTCGTATTGGCGAGCATCCCCATGGGGTTACGACAAAACTCCCCACACCGCCAGACCTGCAAAGAAACACATCAAGCTGACGAGAACACTAACGTATGCAGCAGTATGGATGCCGATACGAGGAAGAATCATGGGCGTGTAAAGAGATGAAAGAGACGAGTGGATAAACACCACGATTGGAAACGTGACGGTGAACGGCTTGTGAGAGATGATAGGGTATTGAATGATCCCACTATCCGCAACTGGGACAGAAAGAGGCGAGCGGAGATAAGCAGACGACACTAGAAGCGTGAGACCGACGGAGAGAATGATGGAATCAAAACGTTGCAAGCATGACACGAAGACGGGAATTTTCTGTCAGTGCATGTCAGATGCAATACACGCGTAGCACGCAATGGACACGAGACATACGATGGGGGCAACGCCGTATACCTCCTCGAGCTCTTCTCTTGCTTTTATGGTGAGATACTGGTCGAAATTGTGTTGAACGCGCGAGTCGAGCACACTCGCGCTTCCGGGCGAGTGTTCTCTAGTTTGGTCTTCAAGTTGTCGTAGATCGTCATCATGGGGATTCTCTGGTAGTTGCTCAGCAGAACCCTGCCATCCATTAGGGGTTCTATCACTCTGCGGGGGAGTGGCCCCATCCTTCAGCTGCGCTAAAAACTCTCGTTCCCTACCAGGAGGTACCATAACATCGCGATAAAATGTGATGTTCTGATAACCTTGCACGAGGGACACCAAGACCTCCGCGATATTGAAGGAAAGCCACCATACGATGTGAAAGGACGGGTCCCGCCACGTTGGCTTGAGACTGTCCATGTTGTGACGAACACGGAGTAATGCAAGGGACGCGAGGCGCAAGAGGTTGACGATTAACACGTGTGAGCAGGTAGTTAGAAGCGAGGCTATGTCGGGGCGTAGGAGAAGCGACGACACTGTGTAAAGAGGAACGCGTAGTTGGTGTGCCAGGGCAAACATAGCCGACGACAAGAGAATCTCTGGGAGGGGGGTGGGGAAGAGTGGGGGATAGTGGGATGGAGAACTCGAATGAGACCACACGAACAGCGGCAGTATTGCAAGGACCGCAAAGGTGGTCAACGCTGACAATGGCACGAACGTATACAATGCCAAGAGTCGCTTGTACGATCCTAATCGACAATGGACGGTGTCAATGGGGGGCTAGGACAAATTGTCAAGGCTCAAGCGCTCACCCCTGTACAACCCATTTTCTTCCAACTCCCATTCGATAGCCTCTTCAACGTCTTCTGGCTCGAGCTGTGGATCGTTGGGATCTGTAGGTGCAGGAGGGTCTGGGTCCTCTTCTGCTACCCTGTCGAGAGAACCCGGCATGCTCTCTGGACTCTTCCTCATCCTGTCCTGTTCTTCTTCCCCTGGGCCGTCCAAACCGCTCAAGATGCTCTCGCCGAGTGAATCGAGACGTCGCCAGTGCTGTTGCTCGTTGTCGTCGTGGGTAGTCACGTCGTAACCACTGAGGTCAGGACTTGAGTCCTGTTGAGGAACATGGACATCCTGTGTGCCATAGTAGTAGTTTGTTTCCTCCGCGACAACTCGGGCGGGGTCCTGCATTCTCGCCGACCTCTCAGCCGAATATGTTCGCGGAATCACCGCCGCGACGGTGTGGGCGACTCTTCGATGCATTCGCAAGACTGTAAGAGAGCACTGCCTACATGCAAAGGGTACCAAGCTTTATACCTACTCGAGCTCCGAGGCTGTATCTGCATCGTTGCCCATCTTCGAACGCACGACTCCAACGCGCCCCTCTACAGCCAATGAATGTCTTGCAGTCCACACACGATGCAGAAAACGCGCTAACGAGATACCCCATCATCCGAAACGCGTTGCAGCGAACACGGTAATGACATGATGGAATCAACGCAGATCGCCATCCCGCGGATCCTGCAAGATGGTGATAAGTAGCTGCACGACAACGGAACATATAAACAATAATCAGAGTTCGATGCATTTCCACAAGGACTCTGACCATCCCCATACTGTACATGAGGGGACGTGACGGCAAGAGTACAATCGGTCCGCCCATCGAATAAATCTCATCGGGGAGAAATAATGATGGCTGGTAGATTACACACCTCTTGCATACAGACAAGATCATTAACACGCGGGTCTCGTCTGGAAAACGACGGTTAGCACATCCGAACCAAAACGACTGCACAAAGGTCAGACAAGGCTGAAATCAAGGTTTTGTCCACAGAGTGTGTTCGGAATGTGGTAAAACGTATGGTATATGAAAGATCATCACTGCAAGCAGGTCAGGAAGAAAAACTCACCCCAAGCTCGACTGTAACTGGAGGAAATTTGCATGCGGTGCACAAAACGACCACTCGGATGGTTCAAACCCCGTCAAACTCCGCAACGATGCCGAAGCAGCCGAACCCAGCCAAGATAGGAGTAGATTCGAGGTCACTTGGACACCGCTATGGACTCTCTTCTGCGATGGGGTATCGAACACTCTGCTCAAGGCGAACGCGCAGCTGTCTCAGAGAGACGAAATCTCGACCCTGCAATCATCGATCACATTCTCGGAAAACCAGATGCACAGCTGATGAAAGAGGCCCTTGATGTTGCCCTCGATGATTCCAAAGACGAAGATCAAAGAGTAGCCGCCATGGATGACCTGGAAATGGTACGTAGCTCTTGCGATATCGAAGAAGAGACTTTCCGAACTGACGAGCTGCCCGGCCCGACAGCTCGTGGAGAACATCGACAATGCAAACAGTGCGTGGGTCTCTGTTCAATTGCACGTAGCATTTATTGCCTCATAGATCTGCAAACGTTGCAGATGTGGGAACCTCTACATGGTCTCGTTGGTCTTCCTTCCACTACAGACGGTCTGAGGCTACAAACCTTGTGGGTACTGGGAACGGCACTGCAGAACAATCCAGCAGCCCAGTCATCCGTGAGTCAAACAAAGTCTGCCCTCTAGTACCAAAGTTGACAGCCACGTTTTGTTCTTGACAGTATTTGTCCTTGGACCCCATTCCTGCCATTCTTGCATGCCTATCACCCTCGTCCAGCTCTGCAGGTACTCGATCAAAAGCCATGTACGCGCTGTCTGGCCTATTGAAGCACAATGCTGCTGCAGTCGAAAAGCTCACCGATTTGCAAGGTTGGAATGCCCTACGTCACACTCTCGAGGGTAAGCTAGGTTTGAGATGCGCTAAATCGTGTCATCATATCCTGATTCCTGTGACAGATTCAGACATTACATTGCGGCGCAAGACAGCTTTTCTCATTAATACATTACTTACCCCGACGTCCGGGGAGATCTCGAGTACGCCTGCGAGTGTGCACACACCTTTGTCCGTAAATCCACCAGTTCATCCCAATTCTCACGCGTCCATGCTCTCCGATCCTGCGTCTGCGTCAACTTCTCGCACTGCCATGAAAGCACTACAGCGCAATAGTGCACCAGACGGCTCTTCCCTGTTGGACGCACTCATATCTGCATTAGTGGAGCCCGTTCCTTTCGGTGCGGATGGTGATAGTGAAAGAGACGTCGAATTCCAAGAGAACGTTGCAAGGTTCGTGGCTACCCTTGCGCTGAGCGGGTACTCGCTGATGTGTCCCTAGACTACTTCACACGTATTTAGTATTGTGCGGCGGTAGATTCTCCGACGCGCAAAAGCAGAGTCTGCGTACTATCTTGGACGACATCTTCGCAAACAATATGTTCAACCTTGGTAGAGAAGAGCTCGAGGCCGTAAAGACTGCGGTTTCATGAGGTCGTAAAGGGATCCAGAAAGAGGGTTAAATTGATTTCATCAGAGACTCGCAGTTTATCTCGCTTTAAACTCTAATTACGTGATGTGAATTATCATTCGCACACTGTGATTGGTCCATCTGGCGCGATGATACTCGAGGCGCTAAAGTGGCAGAACCTTGAACGGTTCGACAGTGAAAAACAAAAAGGGTCAAACAAAGCCATGTCGAACATCGCGTCGCCAGGCATCTTCGCTATTGCCTCCTTCAGCCGTGGGTCAGTACAACGTTCTACATTGACCGTGCCGCTGGACGCTGACGAGGGATCTTGTGCGTGATCTAGGGAAAGATAACGCAAACACAAGTTGCGCTAACTTGACAACCCTCGTGGTATTTATGAACAACGACCAGTGTTCGTTTTTCCTCTTTCTCTCTTGGTGTTTATCCACCACCTCCATCCTCTTGTAGACTCACGATCTTCCACGTATCCTATTTCAGGCTCACCTTGCCACCACGCTCACTGCTAAGCCATGGCTGCTCTCCACCTACACCACACTATCTTCACCGACGAGAAAGAGTCTGATCTTCCCTTGCGTTCTGCTGCATCTTTTCTTCATCCCGCGCCCGAGAGGGATGGGAGTCCGACGACCCAATTGCTTTCATCTGCGGCTTACCAGGACCTCATCCAACGACAACCAACTCATCCCGATGGGCCGACGTCGGGTTGGGATCTCGGTCTCAACCTTTTAGGTGATCCAATCACCGTTGCCGAACACAAGAGCCTAGAAGATCATCAAACTAAAATGAAACTTCGTCGTTTGCACGCGATTAACATCGCATTCGAGCTTCTCTTCGGTACGCTGGTCACTTTATCTTTTTTTGGGGCACCGCTCCTTACATGCCACGTCCTCAGGTGTCTGGGGAGCGTACACCACTGTCCGTTACTCCCTTGCATTCGCAGATGGTTTGGGTGACACCGAACATGTTTGTGCCCTCGTCCTCGGCATCATGTCTGCCCTTGCAGTCGCTCTCGTGATCATTTCCATTTTGATGCCACTGTTTCCCCAGCGAAATCATCGCGCTTGGTGGTACACAAGATCACTCCTTCGAGCATGTTATCTATTCCTGCTGTCTGCTGGTGCTGCATCCAACTTTGTTCTTGTCTTGCTGTGGCATCCCAGTCAGCTCTGCAACTGGGACATTGATATTTCGTGGTATGCATCAGCTACGAATACAATAGCCTCCCCGTGTCGTACAGCGCCATTTGCCGCGTGGATGGTTGCAGCAATACTGCGACTCGTCGTGACGCTGACGGTGGCCGTGAGTTTGTGGCTGACAAGTGTCTGGAAAGTATACTGATCGTTCTTGCGTTTCAGTTCTCATTTATCTATACTCTACGTTCGTATCACGGGACCCGACACCCTACCTCCGAGGGCAATAGTCCCAAGTATTCTCCATTCTTCCCGTCTGATCCCGAAGATATCTCACCTGTTTCGACTTCATCTCCACTTCATCTTTCCAAATCAACGTTCAGGTTCACGCGATCGGAAGATTCTAACCACACCTTCAATCAATCGAACACCACGTTGCCCAAGTACAACTCAATCAGCACTCTTGCACCCTCGACTTCCTGTACGGGTCATTCGTGTTCTCATTCCACCTCCCCTCCTGGGGACATTTCACTTCCGAGGATCTCACCGCCTACATCTCGGAGACCTTCTACCCACGCGACTAGCCACGGATCACCACTAACGCAAGTTGGGTTTGATACGTCGTCTCAGATGCAATCTGTCAGTGCTGTCACAGCACCCTCGGCTGCACCTCACATGCTCCGACGAACGAGTTGTATTTCAGTCACTCAAGTAGCGCCGGACACGGTGCTGTCTGATATCTCCTCATACCCAGAGAGGCGCAACAGTCTGACGGTTACCCGAGATTCACCCGAGATCCGATCTTGTGCATCCTGGAAGCCTGGTCATCGTGGCAGCGGTGTTCACCTCGATGCTGGCAAAACAACGTTGGCATGGGAGAATGCGCATGCACGCCATGCTTCACAGGCCAGTGTTGGTCCGGAGTCCTTCTCATCCAGCCACAATGACGGCGAATCCATCAAAGAAAAGGACAGGGATGACGACGTCCTCGTGTATTCTTATGGTTATGGTGCTTCCGGACCTACTTATCCTTATCTGGACATGTACAATCCTCAGAAACCGGACGGATATGCCGAGACGTTGTCGTTATGCGAGGACGTGGGCGAGGACGAGCTGTCACAAGGACACCGGCGAACCATTCCAGGGCCGGCGTTGCATGACGTATCCTCCGAACCGCGGTCTTCGCTATGCAGGGAGGAGGAGGAGAGTAGTGGCGAGGAAGAGGTGTATGTTGCTATGATGGGTGGCTTCGTGCGCCGCATGGCGACCATCGAGTCCCTCGGATCGAAGGAAGCTGCGGGCACGCTCTCGACGACGGGTTCTGTGGCACTGCATTCCATGTGTTCCGGGGCGCCCGCATCCCAGTTCTCCTCGGTGCGGTTCGCGGACCTCGGGTCGCCTGGCACGTCGTCTTTGGGCGTATCCTTGAGCAGGGAAGGTTCGCTCAGTACGGCGTATCTCTCGTTCTCGAGTGGAGGTACGGGTGTGCGGGTGAACGAGCGTGGAGAGCTCTCGTCCGATCCCAGCGCGCCGTATGACCGCCATTACTACACCGCAAGTGGCAGCGGCTTCCCGAGGATGGATGACGAGGACCGATGAGAGCGATTCTCCCCGTTCGCACCTGACTCTACCGACGTCAACGCTCGCGGTGCCACGTAAACGAGGGGGGGAAAACGACGGCTACGACGAAAAGTGTCATCTGAATCAGAACACCTTGCTCGCCTCGCCTCTCCTCCTTTTTTTTTTTTTTTTTCCAAACGTCTTTTGCTTCACACGAAAAAAAAAACAGACGAACGAACGCGGATTATCTTTATGAACTTGCAATGTGTACTTAACGCGGTATTTATGCCATTCACGCTATTTCAAACGTATTTTTTCCTTCTCGATGGAGACACTGGCCATTCAGTCGTACGACATGTCGACTGCGAACGTGAGAGCGGGATCACGATACGCGTTGGTCATTTCACGACTTTTTGATACTTATCTCAGGGGTTGGTTCGAAGCCTGATGTGATGTCTTGGCATGGAACCCAAGGACGTTCACGTTAGTCATTGGTCATATCCCGCATCCTGGGTGCCCCTGTTCATTATCGATTATCAGTCGCCCCCTCCGGTTTGGGACTAGCCTCGAGAAAGAAAGAAAAAAGAGTTGTAGATGGCGAGTTGCCAGCTCAGGACCGCCGCGCTCGGATCCAGGATCCTGAGCTTTGCATGTCACGTGTCAGGGTGACGTCAAGACTCGCACCACGACGATTGGACAATGCGCATTGCGCCCGCGGGGGTCCATGTTGACCGGAACCATGGCCTTTGCAACGTTTCAACGTCACCAAAATAGCAACCCCCACCCTCTCGCGTTCAAACTAGAACCCGTGTCCACTCCACATTGTCACCGAGATAGATTGTGGCGACCAAGGTAGGGAGACGCGGTGGTAGTCGTTTCGAGCGCAAACCGCACTCGGACACATCATCCTCATCATCACCATCAACGCCATTTGCGTCACCAGTCACGGAACCCAACATGCGCTTCTCGACTTCTCGAACGAGACGTCGAAACCCGGGACAAGAGTGTTGATCAAAAAGAAAAAAAAAAAAAAAAAGAGAGATTGGCGGGGGCATTCATCATCATGGGCAACGAGTTCTTGCAATGATATCATCGCCCGACTCCAACGTATGTTGCAGCGGTGTTCATCGCACCCTGGCGTAAACCCCTCACCCTTGCCCCTGAGTGAGAAGTACATGCAGCACCGCAATCCCCGGGCTCGCAAAAAGAATACGAGTGCATGCCACCCCGTCACGCATTTGGTAAGACACGACGAGAGTTTATCGCAAACGGCGTACCGTAAGACCTCTTCCCGAAGGAAGCTGCGAGTACCCCTGAAAATATGGACCATGATGCAATACACTCTCTCGTCATATCTTGGATCAGTGAGCAAGCGTAAATATGGCCGACGGGAGTAAAGTGAACACTTTTAGCGCTGAGATATCGCGGAAGACGGCCACCGGAGGTGTGATAAACCATGCTAATATTGGAACATGACGTGCGCCAAGCGTATGCAACTATGCATAGTGCATACTCACCAGATAGTACGTCCAAGCGATAAGGACGAGTGGCAAGTGGGTGGGACGGAAAAAGCGTGTAAGATGGGAGGGGTATGCTGCATGTCCGCAGTGCGGCCGCCCAAGTCCATGCACAGAAAGAGTATGACGTGGCCAGCATTCCACATGAAAGAACTTCTATTGAGAAAAGTGCGCGCAGGGCTATCAAAGGCACGAACCTTCTTTTTCACATTTGACAGTCGGATGAAAAACACGGCACGCCGGGATCAACGCCATCAAGGACTCGCCGATAAAGTTTCATAAGCGCCTTAATCATATCAACTAATGACAGCAGAATGCGGCAAGTGCGCAAGGGATCCGATTTGGGCTGAAGCATGCTGTAATGGAGCCATCGAGGGGGACATACGTAGGAGGTGCAAGGGAATGAGTAATAACGGTCGATCCTCGACCAGATGCGATCCGTTGGTCACTTCGCAGATCGGTATGATGAGTATCCATGTACGCCTCGGCAACCGAACGACGTACTTGCGGAGGTTCCGTTCGATTACTCAATCAGTGTCAGTCTCGTCTTCTTCTGTGCTTTGTCTACCTGCCCTGACGTGCGAGACCTTTTTACCCTTGGCTTGGAGGAATTCGTAGCTCCGGTTGACGACTGGGGTGGCGTCTTCGTAGAATCAAACGTCTTGACCAGGTCTGCCGGACCGTCGACACCCGACGGCCGTAAGAATGAGGCGCCTTGCATCGAGGAGGATTGTCGCAAGTCAGTTCCGACGCCCGTCATGTTGTAAACAAGATGTTTCGCGTCTTTGGAAGGATCTCTGGACTGCCTCGTTGTGAGAGAAGGGATGCCGGTAGACGATATCGAGTGTGGTCGGCTCTTTTTTGTCTGTTGGCTTGCCTCCTGGTCCATGTTCTCTGGGGGTGTGGTGTCCGTTTTTGAACTCGAGGCCTGGAAACGAAGCTACGATGGTTGGCTGGGTGGTCGTATGATGTAAGGACGAACCACGGACCTCCTGGGTAATCTCTTGGCCGTGTTTGTTGAAAACTCGCCGACCTCGTGGACGCAATGTGTGTGAAGGAGATAAAGATGACGGCCCGTCCGCAGCAGGCGTATCGTGAAGGGAAGGGAAGAGAAATGGAAGGTAAGACGTTTCGTAAGTAACACTGATACCAAAAGTCGAAAAAGACACGAGGGTCGTCAATGTACATTGTCAGAGCACACAGGGCATGAACAGAAACGCACGCCTTCTCGCCGCGATAAGCGTTCGCTCCCCATGCCTCCCTGATTTCTGGAGACACTTGCCACTCCGCATCGTCCGTTACATGTGCCCGTGCAGGTTCATCCACCCGGGGGTGGTGTGCTCGGCGAGCATTCTGCATGAATCGCAGATTGAGTGTTCCGGTGCTCAGTGTCTTTTCGGCCATGGTGGGTGTGGGTGGCTTCTTGATGAGCGTCGTCGTCGCTGGCAAAAAGAGGGTGGTCTTGAGATTGATACGGTGTGCAGCCGATTATGTCATCGATTCCCATACGCGGTCCTGTGGCGCAAGGTCAAGGATGCGTGTACTCTGGCAAGGGCTGCCCCGCGGCTCTATTGCTGTTTTGGACGTTGGGAACGTATCGAGAGGCTGCCAAGCAAGTGAGGGCGAGAGAAGCGGGTCGTCGACGCCCGAGACAGCGACGACCCGTACGGGTACAGCAGGCACGTAATAGCAGAATCGAGGTTGACTGTCACAGCGACTGGTACGTCATGACACCTAGTGATGGTCAGGACAGCGTCGGTTCTAGACAGCGTCTGTGTCGGAGGGACTGAGATATCACCTTGGGAGATAGGCTGCATATGCACACAGGACCTGATAAGCGTAACATTCATTTGGCCATGACGCCAGATCTACGGTACGGGCTTGAGAATGGATTCAGATGATGATGATAATCGCGAAGCGCGTCGTTTTCCGACATGTATGACCACATTCAATAGTTGCCTAATCGAACCAGGCTGACCGGAAAGTGGACGTTCATTACGGCGGAGGGGACATAGCCGTCAAAGTATTCCCAGCAGCGTTGAGAGACGGGACTAGGGTGTCGGTGACGGTGGTAAAATGAATAATAGTACTATATAACGTAGGTGAGGGGTGGGCTGACAGGAGCTGTCCCAGGGTGAGCTGAGATTCAGGCCAAGATCGCCCAGATGCGGCGGTAAGGAAGAGGAGAGAAAGAAGTAAATGTGTCGACACACGATGGTTTCTGGGAGATCTCCCACTGACACGTCGATACAGGCATTGGGGCCGAGCTGTCTGCAGGCAAGGAGGAGTGTGAGAGGGTGTCAGAGCGTTGCCAATTAATATCACAGCGAGCGATGTCGATGAGACGCCCAAACGGTGGAAGAAAAAGCAAGGGCCGATTCTGGCATAAAATTGCCGACAGCGATAGGAACGCGGGGAGAACCTGCGAAGCTGATGCGGGCCACGACCGGCCTACGCAAGGATGATGAATCGCATTCTATCCTATTCAATTATAGCTACGGGTAAATCAACATGGAAATGAGAGCGAGATCCAGCCTGATCTGGTCCAGAGAATGCTGCGTTTCGATGAGTCAATGGGATACCCGTGCGCGCTGGCATGACCCGCTCGCTTGTTGCGTGTCCTCGTGGCAGGCGCAGTTCTGGCAGTTTCGTCATTAACTTGACCAAGCGGACCGGAGACAATCCTCGCGACCTCCAGGATATGAACATCCTCAAACCCGGGCCTGCGTTAATTCCCCGCCCCCCCCCCTCCCCGTCGATCATCCGTCTCCGTCATACACCTATATAACCCCCCTCCCCTTCCTCCCCTCCCTCCCGTCTCACCATGTCCACCGCCATGTCCTTCCACCTCCGTCCCGTCACAGAACACTCCCCCACCCCCACCACATACCCCACCCCCCCCCCCCCCCCCGCGCGCCCCCCCCCC
>JBBPNY010000236.1:0-28016 GCA_038091165.1 Rubroboletus pulcherrimus
TGACGGTTCTGCGTTTACCGAGTACCGTAAAGGACCCTTAATTTCCTTTTTTGCTCGGATTCGAAGGCTATGATTGGAGGAGAGGGCTACGTGAGTGTGGAAGATGGTAGCGTCGGCAGTGGGTTTCCTGAAGAGATACAATATGTCCCATCCCTATCGTGCTGAAAGAAGACCCAGGGACAGCTCCGTTACTTGCACACGCCCTCGAGCGCGTGCAACTGCTCGTCCAGCCGTTGGTTTGCAAACTTGAGTTATCGAAGTTCGTATTGCCAACTCGACCCTCGCGGTTTCCAATTCCTCAAAGAGCGGTCGCCAGAGGGGCGTCACAAGGGACCTAGCTCGTCCAAATTGTTCCCCATATCCATCTGAATGGCTTAGTGTGTGACCAGCATCAGCACCAAGGCCGGGGATGGATGGGTGGGGCCGAGATAACACCGATGAACCATGCCGACGGCGCGCACTTGTGGGATCGTGGTGTACGGTAAACACGATCCGAGAGACGTCGCTGGAGGATCAACGTTAACCATGCTCCTTACCTACAAGTACCCCGGGGGGAAAAAGAGAGCGAATTCACTGAATGACCATGATAGAAACCGGAGTGGGAAGAGACATACCTTTGTCGTATCCAACTTCGCCAACTCAGCCCCGACACGCTCCGTCATGCCATTTCGACTATCACCCACTATCGTGAGATGTTCATCCCAATCAACTCATTAGTTCCTCATCCGAGCACGTCCCTCACGCTCGACCTTGGGGACGACAACCGCACCAAAATTTCCAAGGGATCGATAGATCCTGTTCCAGCTGCCTCGTCTGCAGGCTGCGGATGTCTCAGTTACCCCCAAACCCGAAAAACAAACAACGATCCGAACTTCAGATACTCGAGTCTAACAGGAGGTAAAAAAACACTCGCACCTGTCGTCATACGCGAGTAACTTCCCCTTGGCACCGCACTACAGGCATCCATGCCCGTTCCCCAATTCAACGTGGAGCCTGACACGACATTCAACCCAACATGTGGAGGTGCTATTCCATGGGACGGATCATTTGAACACAATGTCCCCGACGAGAGTGACGATTGGGACACCGATGCGAATGACAATTGGGAAGGATGAAAGTCACCCTGCTCAGCAGACATATCCTGCGCTTCCCTGGACGGAGCAGATGTCGACGCCTTGGGTAGACCGCTAAAGAGCAGATCCACCGGTTTCGGAAAAATATGGACGCCGCCCCCGTCGACGAGCCAACATCGCCGATCCCTGTGATACTGAGTGCACCCACCCAACTCTCTCATAAGCAGCACAGATCGGCAGGGTGAGAGACGTCGGATACACCCCCACCCTACAGGTTCCTGTGGCTCATAGCCGAGGACAAGCCGAACCGAAGGTTCAATGTAGAGGAAGGCACCTTTCGAGACACCACGAGCCAGAAATTCCCAAGGCAGAAACAAGAAGGATGGGAATAACGAGACTGGCATTGACCCACCCATCGTATTTCCGCTACCCAACATGCGATGCATAGAGGTAGAGCTATATGGGGGCCTGTTCTGAGCTTGGGCGACCCGGCCAAGACCGTGGCCCGTACCAGGAAGCCGAGCGTTCCCGGCTACGCTGCTCTTTCCCCATGAGCTGTGGTTGACGCAATGATAACACTCATCATGTCGTCGATCAAGTATCCGAAATCGCTACTCCGTCAAGTCCACCCGAAATCGAATATAGTAGGCGACTTCCTCAGCGTCTTGAGGCGTCTTGTGTACGCCACTACGAAGGAGGTCACTACGAAGGAGGATGACAGTGAGGAAGTTTGTTCGCCATTTCTGTGATCTGTGACACGATGAGGGTTGCTTGGCATTTCCTGGACGACGAAAGCAATTTGCGCATATACGAAACAGCCCCGGGAGATGCAAAGCGACGTGGTTCACCTTTTGCGAGATTACCAGCTGTGGACTGCAAGAAATAGCAGATGCGTCCGAGAGCTAAATGCTCGCTATACCCTGACAGGCGGCAGAACATGGGAGAAGCGCATATAATTGGGTAGTCGTATCGACTCACGTCCACAATGGCGAATAAGCATGAAAGATCGACGGGACCAAACTGAATGGTGGGATTAGCACGGTTCGATCGCGCGAATATACTTGTGCATGGGGCAGTTACGGGGAGACAGGAAACGGGATCTGGAACAAGGGCGTTGGGGAGCGCATATGGAGGGGTGTTAGTTGAACCTGGTGACTGAGGCGATGAAGGAAGACTAGGAATATAGATAGTGATGGCCTCGGGCGGTGATGATGCGATGATGGTTCTGGAAGTGGCTTCTGCCGCGAGTCCACGCTCGTAGTGAAACGAGGAGGACATTTGGGGGGAGACGTTGCGACACGTTAGGGGGAAAATGTGGTAGGTAGTAGTGCTGATGTTATCAGGGCAGAGTGGAAGCTTGGAGAAGGATAAGCACGCGAGAAAAACGGGGGAAAGTACGGGACGCACGATGCAAACGAATCTGGCCCGACGTCCAGGAGACCAGGCCCTTGGGAGAGCCCCTGCACCACCCGGCGCGAGTATAGGTGGGTCATTGAGCTTGAACTGGGGGATCTGGAACTGATAATAGTGGTCGTTTCTGGCAACTACGAGCGCTGGCCACAGTTTGTCTCTAGATCGGGGCAGAATGGAAATTTGGAAGAGGATACACTTGAAGCATACTAGCAGAGTGGTGGGGACGACGACGTAGAAAATATACAGGGCGACCGAAAGCAACCCGCTCAGCTTGAAGCGGCTTCGGTCCGCTCGGCCCGCTGGTCAGACGGAGACCGAACACACTACAATCGTTTCTTCGTACTTCGGTCCTCTCTCACTTCTGGTACGTCCGCATTCAGACACGGAACGGATGAAGCGACGGCGGCTACGCCAGAGAGGCAGTTCTACTGACAAGACGCCAGAAATGTCAGTCAAACTCGTCCAGTAGGCTCAGGTTTGCCTCTTGATTGGGTTTGGCCCAACTAGCCTGACCCACTCCTTGTTCCTGGTTCCGGACCATGGTTGATATATCCCAAGCATCCTGTGGCTCGAGTCCGTTCTCGGTATTCTACTGTTGTTCTTACCTCCCACACCAACGAATCCGCCATCTACAATCCGAGTATGCCCTCCTGTGCATCCCACCCAAGTACAAGCATCTTCCGAGGTACCCGCATACCCGCCGCTCGAACTCGCTACACCCGTCTCACCCGGTTCAAGCAACGACTGGGCTCAACGAACTCCACCGTCGACGTGCGTGCACCGGAAAATGGGAGAGCGCCAGCAAGAGCAGGATCAGGAGACTCATCAACATCGGTTATGTCTGGACACTGTTGCCAAGATCGGTTCTGCATCGACGACGACATGGCTGCCCCCCGTGCCACGGCCACGTATGGACGATGATGACCTACAACAGCAATCCAGTTCGACATGTTCGCCTTTTCGTGCCTCACCGCGAGGTACCGCGAGACGGACACGACCGTCCACGCATTTTCACCGCACCGGAGACACAAAAATATCCGAGGGGAGCAGTGCACTCCCACTGCCCTGTGCTACCACGCCATCATGATGATACACAACATATACGTGTTTCATCTGTTTATATATACACTATCTTTAAAAGAACCAAGGCATAAAACCGAGTTGCACGAGGTCCCGAAAGAAAACACGAATTACTTAGATCAAGGGCACCCGAAGAGCGAGCGGTCGAGACCAACACGTAAGCATGGACGGAAAACGGACTTGCCTGCAACCGGCCGCCGCCTCGGCGAGCCATGACCGAAATCCCCGAGCTCGTGACCATCGCACGCAAAAGTTTTCACAACGAGTACGAGGCCTAGCAATACAGAATGGGGGAGGCACGGATGCATCAATCTGCACAACGTCATTTCAAACCACCACCACCACCACCAACCAAAAAAAAAAAGAAACTATTCAGCAACGACAGATGCAACGACGACAGATGCGCAAAAACAGCAAAAAAGAAAAGATATGCAAGTACAATAGAATAAAGAAGGTAAGAAAGGACGAGCGACGCAAGGGGACAGCCTCCGTGTATGTTTCTCGTTGCAACACCGACGCCGTCCTGTCTATCCCCCACCTTGCACGCTGCGACGCGTCATTCGGCTCTGAATTCAAGTCGTCGGACCGTCGTCGGACCGCCACGATCGTTTGAGAGGATTCGATCCGTGTCCATTCGCACCGGCGAGCGAAGACCACTCCGAAGGTGGTGGATCCTGCTCATGCAAGCTGTTACGCGGACGTAGCGAGGACAGGGATGGGGAGAGTGTCGAGTGCATCAACGCCGTATAATGCAACTGCGGCTGTTGCGGGATTGGGATTGCCTTGGTGGACAAAGAAGACGGACGAGGTTGACCAAGCGGAACGGTCGTCATGTGTCCCGTCCCTACCGTGCTGGAAGAAGGCCCAGGGACAGCTCCGCTACTCGCACGCGCGCCCTCGAGCGCGTGCAACTCCTCGTGCAGCCGTTGGTTCGCAAACTTGAGTTGTTGAAGTTCGTATTGCCAACTCGACCCCCGAGTGGTTTCCAGTTCCTCAAAGAGCGATGCGTAGGAGTGGTGCATCGAGGGACCTGGCTCGTCCGTATCATTCCATGTATCCGTCTGAATCTGCACCTGGTTCAATGCGTGACCAGGACTAGGACCAAAGCTAGTGTCGATGTTGTTGGCAGACTGGTACTCGGTGTTTGACAGCACGGTAGCCTGGCATACAATAGGACACGACGGGTTGTTGAGTGGATGGACGAGTGGGGTCGAGGTAGCACCAGTGGACGATGGCGAGGATGGTGCGTGCTTGTGAGACCGTGGTGTACGGTAGAACACGAGCCGCACGAGTACCACACGCAGTTCTTTATGCACCAGAGACGTCGTCACGATCGTGGGCGGCGGGTCGACCATGCTCCTCACCTACAAGCAGCAAAGCGGGAGAGACAGAGCAAATTCTCTAAATGACTATGATGGAAACAAGAAGGGCAAGAGACATACCTCCGTATCCAACTTCGCCAACTCAGCTTCAACACGCTCTCTCATACCACTTCGACTATCCCTCGCCATCGCCCAGAGATTCCTTCCAATCACCTCACTAGGTCCCCATCCGAGCACGTCCCTCACGCTCGCAGACGCCACTAGGAAGGTACCCTGGGACGACAACAGCGCCCAAAACTCCAAGGGATCGATCGATCCTGCTCTAATTCCCTCGCCCGGAGACGCTGCACTCGGCCTTGAACCTGAAAATCGAACAATGATCAGAACTACAGATACTCAAATCTAGTAGGAAGGAAAAGAGTCACACCTCCCGTCATATGCGAACCGCCGTTGGTATCTCTTCTTTGGCACTGGGCACTACCAACGCCACCTGCCTTGTTAACGCTACCCCACCGCACGGCAGGCATCCATCGCGCGCGCCCAGAGAGTATAATCGCTTTCCGCCCTTTTCCTGGTTCAACGTGGAGCCTGCCACGACATTCGAGCCAAACATATGGCGGTGTTGTTCCATCGGACGTATCATTTGAACACAGTGTTGCTGACGATAGTGGTGATTGGGACGCCGATGCCGATGATGATGATGATTGGGAAGGAGAGTCACCCAGTTCAGCGGAGGTGTCCCGCGCCTCTCTAGACGAAGAGAACGTCGACGCCTTGGGTAGAGCGCGGAAGAGCAGATCCACCGATTTTGGGAGATGATTGGACGCCGACCCTGTCGACGAACCAACATCGCCGGTCCCTGAAATACTGAGCCCACTCATACTACCCTCTTTCAACTCTCTCATAAGTGGCACTAAATCAGCAGGATGACAGACGTCAGATATGCTCTTGCCTACTAGCTCCTGTGCCTCATAGCCGAGGACAAGGCGAACCGAAGGCGCAACATAGAGGAAGGCACCTTTTAGAGACAACACGAGCAAGAAATCTGGGAGAAATTCAAGAAGCAGAAGCGAGAGGGATGGGGATAACGAGACGGGAATCGATCCGGCCATCGTATTACCGCTGCCTGGCGTGCGATTCATAGAAGTGGAGCTAGATGGTGGCGCCACGAACATCGTGAGGGGCGTCGTTGCATTGCTGCCTTGCTCCGCTGACCCACTTGAAGTAGCAGTTGGCCCAGACATGTTTGTCGCTGTCGAAATTGGTACGGAGTCCGTGAAAGTGGTGTCGGCGATAAGGTTTCTCAGCTCCTTCGACACTGCTATACTCATCATTTGCCCATGTCGTCCGCCCTTGGGACCGATATTCGTCATGTTCTGAGCTTGAGCGAGCTGCCCAAGACCGTGACTCATATCTGGAAGCCCAGGGTTGCTGGTTATGCTGCTCATTCCCCACAAGCTGTTGTCGACGCAATAACTCCCATCACGTAGTTTATCGAGTATCCGGTTTGGCTGCTCCGTCAAGTCCACCTGAAATCCGATATGGTAGGCGACTTCATCAGCTTCTTCGGGCATATTATGTACGCCACCGCGGAGAGGGATGACGGAGACGAGATTGATAAAGGCTTGTCCGCCCTTTCTATAATTGATCAGGGTCGTTTGGCATTCCTTGGACGACGACAGCAATTTTCGCATGTAGGAAACGGCCTCTGGTGAGAAGCGACGCGGTTCAGCTTTTGCGACGTGACCAGTTGGGGACTGCAAGAAGCGGCAATTACGTCCAAGAACTTCTTGCTCTCTATAACCCGTTAGATGGCAGAAGGTGGGAGAAGCGTATACAATGGGGCAGTCGTATCGTCTCACATCCACGATAACGAATGAGCACGAAAGATCGACGGGACCAAGGTGGATGGTGGGATTGGGACGGTTCACCACTCGTGAGAGAATCGAGAGGACATCGAAGCCTGAGGCCGAATATACTGGGAGGCCAAGTGCGGATGGGACAGTCACGGGGAGAGAGGAAGCGGAATCTGGGACATGGGCATTGGAGAGTGCGTACGAGGCGGTGTTGGATGATCCTGTGGATGAGGGCGAGGAAGCAAGATCAGGAATATAGGTCGTGGTGACCTCGTGCGAGGGTGGTTGTTCAGGAAGTGGCTGCTGCCGCGAGTCCACGCTCGCAGTGAAATGAGGAAGAAAATTGCGAGGGAGGTGTTGCGACCCATTAGGAGGAAAAGTATGGTAGGTAGATATGCTGGTACTATCATGGGGTGGTAATCCTGAACCAATCTGCCTCGAGATCAGGGTAGAGTGGAAACTTGGAGGTGGATAAGCAGGCGAGAGGGATGGGGAAAGCACGGGACGCACGATGTAAACCCATTGTGAGCGAGCCAGGAGGATCCAATCGAATCTGGGCCACTTTCCAGGAGACCTGCTGGGAGAACCTCTGCACCACCACCCAGTGCGAGTATGGGTGGGCCATTGAGCATGAACTGGGGGATCTGCAACTGGACCGCATGCGGGAGATGGGAATCATAATGGGTGGTTTCTGGTAAGTACGAGTGCTGGCCATGAGTATAATGGCAGTCGGCATCGTCGTAGGCATGTCTGTCCTGGTAGTAGTCGGCATTGTTGTTGATGGCGTGGTCATCGGCGCAGAGATAACGCTCGAAAGGCATGTTGTGGTGGGCGGTGCCGGGTCAGACGGCGAGCTCGAGGTGAATACAAGAAGCGACCGACGAGGATGGGGAAAAGGTAAAGTGAGCGGCCAAGAGGCTTGTCGCAAGGTCACCGCGCGTGGGCGCTGTTCAAAACACCTCCACGAATCTGCTCAAGTGGCCATCCTGAGAACCTCAGCCAGGCTGCCAGATATATGGGTCTTTTTTATTTTTATTTTTTCTGATCGAACCCCCGGGTACATGTCGTACGGGTCTATTCCATCGTACTGCCCGAGTCACTCACATACATAACCCAGATCCCAGGAGGATGCCGCCTCAGCGATTGGCACGGCCTTTAAATTGGTGTGGCTTTTAGGCGACCGCTACAGCGAACAGCGTGTCGCCGATCGTCACAGCAGGCTACGTACAAACACATTGTGTGGGCTCACGTACATATGTAAGTAATGAATCCCCCGGTCCCCGTTTCTCTCACCTCTGCGGACCATATCTGACCCAACAGGAAACCTACAAGTCGCATCGTCGACCTACCAGAACATTTTGGCCCGCTGTTTCATTCCCGTCAATCTGTGAAAGGGTGTCCAATTCATGCTTGCACATCCCCCCGTGCCCCGTTTCATTGCCCCTTTCCAAATCCAAAAAGGTAAGAAAGTCCCAACCCACTCTCCTTCTCGAGGACGATTCGAGGTGAGTCTTGTGCATCATTTGGAATTCCTACTATCAAACAGCTTCTCCAACCGCCCATTCCGGGACAAGGACTTTGATGTCGTGGCGGGACGTTCTAAAATGTGTGTGGCAATGACAAACCTGTCTGTGCTAGTAAACGTATATAGGCCCAGGCTGGGAAACACGGACACCTACCAAACGTCGCCTTCTCGGGCTTAATATTATCAATCGAGAACCACCTAGATAGACCGGGCCTTCCGCTCTGTACCATTTTTATTGGCTGTGTTGCATCATGACATGCGTACGACAACGGCGTGGACTACTGGTTCAAACACGCTCCGCCATCACGCCCAATATTCCTTCCGACCGCCAACGAGATCCATGAGATACTGCAGCAGAGGTGAAGGCAACAACGAGCTGGTTCGCTCTGCAATTCAATATTCACTATTATTCAATGTCCGGGCAAGGCAAGCATGGTGACATGAGCAGACAGGTCTCCTTTGCACTGCACTGACGTCGTATCGGTGGAGCGCGCGCAAAATATGGTGCACATCTATCTATTGGTCTAGCAAATGGCGCCGGTAGATCTCCTTCTGTGGCAACCCAGGGAAGCACACCAGCGGACATACAAATTCATCTCTCGACGCCAGAGAAGGACATGGACGCTCTTGACCCTCTAATTCGCCCGTGTAACCCGGCGGGACGTGGCAGGGAAGCAGACGGCGTCCCCCTCGTACCAGTCAGAATCTTACCTGAAGCAATTCTTCATACGTCCGTGCCTGTGACATACTGCCGTACCAGAGCTGCGGCCCGGGCATCACCGCTTCCTGCAAGGACGGAGGACCGTGTCGGGGACCGAACACGGTTCTTTCTGTCTGGTGGCAACTTGGCTTCCGTTGCCCTCGCGAGTTCTTCCCACCCAGGCTCCCTGGTCCTGGTTCCTCGCCCATAGTACTCCAATGTCAGACCTTTTCTCGGCTATAACGTTGCCGAAGAGGCGAAGCCTGGTGGAAGAAGTGGTCCGCTTCGGACATAACTTCATGACAGACCGGACACTCATCGCGCCAAACTCTCGAACTCGCGGACAGGAAAAAGTAGCGGCGCGAGCGTAGGACGATCCGCCACTGACGAAGCAAGATCGTCAACCTGGCGTTCATGCATGAAGATGCGGATTCGGCGTTTTTTGCTCGGACTCATAAAACGACCAAGCAGTACCGCAGACTCTTCTGGGCTTCTGTCTTCATGTACACTGTCATTCTATCAACACAGCACTCGGGTTTAACATTTCGCGTTCGTCATTTCACGTTATCTAGATTGGTCTTCCGGTTGTGGCGCCTCGATGTAAAGCAAGCGGATCTCGCGCTAGGACTCCCCCTCAGGCTCGGCTGATAGGTCAAAACGGAATCTCTCAGTGTCGGTACTCAGTATACTGCTCTGGTTGACTATGCAAATGACAAGTAACATGGCCCTCGCCACTCAGGACCCAACAGGTTATCCGAATGCTCGCCACATCTCTCGCCAAAGATCCTGAAGTCGCTGCATATAGTACCCCTGCAGCCTCCGGCTACGCGGCGTCCCCGCGTTGAGATCGTTTGATGCGACGTCCTCGGCGCTTCCGCGCCCACCTACCAGAAGCACGGTCGCGGCAGATTTTCCCCGGTCCCATTGATCTCTTCAGATCTCATTTGTGATACTGCCGATCAATTGGATCTTGAGTGTACCTCATAGGTAGGCTAGGCCTTGGACGAGACGCTGGCTACAGGCTACACCCATCTAAAGGCTTGGTGGAGCGTGAGGTCGACCATGCACACTGACATTGCCCGGGGTCATGAGTCAGAGTCCCCGTCAAGATCTGACATAGATACGTAGATAGTACACGACACTCGAGCATAATTGCGGTAAAAGTTCCGCGACGACTTTGGCAGCTCGAAGGGAGTTTGGCACGCGCTTCTCGCGAGGAAAACGAGTCACTAACTTTGCAGCGGTGACACATCACCGAATGCCTCGTGGCGCTCTCGGCCTCTGAGAAGAGCCAGATCCGAGCCCGAGCAAACCCATTCCCTTCTTGGGTGGTCTCGTGGCCCCACTGATCCATGTTCATGAGTGCAGCCATTGGCCACCACCAAACTACCCCTCTCGCACTACCCCCGCAGGCGAGAAGACAGTGCTTGGGATGGATGACCTGCCAGCATTGGATCTAGACTATGTTATGACGGGAAACCCTGTTGTCACAGTCGCGGTGCCAAGAGCAAGTTCACGCTCGAGAACGTACGCCCAGGTCCACACTTGAACGTGCGGTGCATTGCATTTTACTTCGACGCAGTCCCTTCTACGAACCAACTCAACCTCAGCAGCGTACGCAGACGTCTGTTTTGGCGACCGTGTTATCACTGCCATATGACTGAGCGTCGTCGACGGTCACCTTTTCCACAGTCACATCACGATCATTGACACCCAAAGCATATCGGGTGTACATGTGTGGCATTCTGCCCGTAGGGTTTTGGCCCAGTCACCGCCAGCGAACCCTCTCCCGTACAGACGCGCGGAGACGACTCCGGCATGGGGCTGCCACAGAACCACTCAAACTGACCAAGTGGCGTAGGCTTGACGATGCTCAAACTGAAACAAAAACAAGACATATGTGGTGCAATGTCTCAAAGACCTGCTTACGTCTGCGATTCTGATTCAAGGGTCGACGACGTATACTGCCACACTCACTTCTTGGACCGAATCAGGTTCGCGAGCATCATCACGTAAGATAGAGCGAGGGTGCCGATAAACTTGTTGGACAGAGTTTGCAACGTGCTTGAAGATATTCTCGGACATGACACGTACGCGAGATGAAAGGATGCCTTGCCACGGCCCACTTGAACGCGGTGTCGAGACCCGACACGTTGTTGATGTGTTACTCAAAGTAAGCCGGAGGATCCGAGATGTGGAAATGAAGGGTCGATGATATGGAGCATGCCAGGTCAAACTCAAACGCGCTGACTCGAGTATGTACATACGGTTGGGTTCTTCCCATCTGCCAAGACGCTATGTAACGTTATCGCTTGATGATTCTGCCACAGGTCATTTGAGAGCTGTGATTGGAGGGTGGAAGGAAATTAAGGGTCTTACTAAACAAGACAACGAGCGAAGCCTGGGGCCATCCAATGCGCTTTTCAGAACGGGCCGGCCTGCTCTACGCGTTCCATCACTGTCGAAAAGACCAAAACAATAAGTCATGTATGGGAGAATAATCCGTCTATTTTTATCATTGAACATAATATACCCAAGGTTCCGCAAGTTCAGAGCCATTCATCTCCAGACTTGAGAAAGGCCCAAACGCATACTGCTTGAACAGTTCTGATATCAGGAACGCATTCGCTATCGCCGTATTCGGAGGCAAGAAATCGTATCGTTGGGCGCTCCCAAACGGCGTCATCGTCGTCGCAAAGATGATCTGATCTGTTGGTAGGCTTGGATGAGACGATCGCCGACCGTTTGTCGGGCGGCGGGCGTGGGTGGGGGCGGGCACCGTTGTCGTTGACGTCTTCGATGATGGTGGTGTATTTGATCCCGGTTTGGGCAAGGAGGTCCCGGTCGATGCGGGCCAAGGGCGTTGGGGCCCAGTCCCTCGTAGGGCGCGCGGTTTGCTTGAGGACAGCGATGTTGGTTGTACATGGGCTCCCTTGCGTCCGCCAGAGGACGAAGTCAGGCGAGCTGCAAAGGGGGTGTAGAGGGGAAATGCGCTACGTTGTGAGCGATCACCGATAATGGGAAGGAACGAGGGTGACGCACCGGTCATTTCCACGACCATCTGTAGTGCTGTCACCGACGATCGCCCAACCACTCGCTTCCATAGGAGACCATGCCTTGATCACGTTCAGGAAGAATCTGCGATCAGCTCTATATTAGTATCTGTGCCCTCGAGTGAAGGAAAGATGTAGACTGACCAGTGCGCTCACTTTGAGTCGATGATAATCACCAAAGCTATACTAGCTTGTGATACGGCTACCAGGGTCGCTTATGATATAGAATCCCTGCTGGCCCTGCTCGCCATATAGAGCTACTGTCACCACGCTCTGCGCTTCCAACAGGTAATAGATCAGGATTCAGGTCTAACACGACCTGTGCGCCATTGGAAGTGATTATGGCTCCCAGAGAAGGTGAGAGGGACAATTGAACCCCCAAAGATCTCTGTCGTGCCGGCGCTGCCGTCGAGCAGGAGATCAACACCAACTTGGGTGATACCGAAATGGTCCACGCCGAACGCGTTCGAGATCCGAATGCGGATCTAGAACGAAGCAGGGATGAAGGTGTGCAAACGTCTGGCAGAGGGTCGAACTGGTGAAAATCAAATCTGTCCCATTCTACGCGAGGTGAGGTGGTGAGCGAGTGATTGGAAGCATAAATTGTGGGCGACCCAGAAAGGGTGAGTTTGTCACGTTGTAGTATTCTGTGAATTGTAGCATGGTGGGCCAGGTGTTGACACAGTGGCCAGCAGGCACAACAGCGGCGAGGCCTGCGAGAACAACGAGGGGGAGGAGTGTGCGCAGTTTGAGAGGAAGGACCGTTGGTCGCGTCGAGCATTCGTGGCACGTCCAACGAACTGCCGACGATCGTTGGTCCTAACAACCAAACCTCCAAGATTTCGCGAGGATATACGATGAACAATATAGGGCCATTCGACCTGGTGACCAGGTCATGTGTGCATCGGATGAACGTATGTTGCAGGGGAAGGGGGAAGGGGGAAGAAAGTGAAGATGGCAAGAACGTTGGGGTGGCAGTGTAGAAAATTTGCGGGAGTTTAACGGCGAGTCCGGAGCGCTAACCAAGGTCATGCTTGTACCTGTTAAAGACGGTTCCTTGGGATTTGACTTAAAATGACTTGTTTTGTCGAAAGAAGCGAGTCGCTCGCGCGACTAGGTTCGCAAGTTCCGAGAGTTGTCGGCGAAGTTTCCGCGTGCATAGAGACGGACTTGGTAGCGAGTTCGTCTGACTAGAAACTCCATTACTCGCATCAAGCATAGCATGACTGCACCTCTGTCCTCTGATCTGCAAGATGCACTCGTCTTGGGTGGCTGACCATGGTTACAGGAAATAATACCTGATTGCATAACGCAGTTATTACAGTCAGCAAAGCTGTAGAGTATACACAGCTTTCCGTCAGAAGAAAAGGCTCGATTAGCTCTCGTAGGGATGAAGATAACAGGCAAAACGAACACTTACAAAAATCTATCGACTGCCGCGTGACACTGTATCCATCTCCCTAGTATGTCTATGACTGGTTCTGCGTTTCCGACTGCTGATCTACCTTTGAGTTGTTCTCGATCAGCGCTGCCTCAGCGTCTCGTCTCCATTGTTTGATTTTGGTCCCTGGCAGGATAGGGGTGAGGAGTTGGGCATCACGACGGTCTTGACTGGACAACTTGGTCGACACATGTACATATGGTTTCAACTATTCGTGTTCGCCGTTCATATGTCGAGTGTGTATTCAATCCGTTTTTCGTGTGACAGCCCAAAGAAAAGAGAAGGAAAGCAAAGGGAACAGGTGATTCAGCCGTCCGTCGCGTGATGGACACAGGTGGATGCTCGAAAACGTACCTCGCTCTGGGTGATCTCCTCAATGCTTGGTCCAACGAAGACACGCACTTTCTCGTCGAGGAGGCGATATTTGGACGTGCCGCGAATAACGAACCGACCTGGTGCACCGGTGCGGTGACCACCTGGGAGTGTAGCCTGGCGGGTGCCTACGGATGGGCAGGACGTGTCAAGCGAGGCGAGTGAACTGGGGTTGAGACAACGTACCCTTGTAAAAATCTTTGTTGCCTCGTTTGGGCGTCAGAGCGCGCCGGGACGCTTTTGAGAGGCAAGCCAGAGTCGGGTGCATCTTCAATTCGGATAGTGAATGAAGTGCGAAACCAAGTCTGTCCAATTGAGTAGTAGTTGTGTACCACAACACTAGTACATAGTTTACTGTAAGCAGCCGGAATACTGGGTTGACAACTTGCGACTCATCCTCTTCCAGCTTGAATTGAATGCTCGTCAAGGAAATGCAACCTCGACATTTTTCTCATTATCACTTTATGGAACGCCGTCCAAGTTTAGTCTGGTGACCAAGCCGCCTATGAGTCTGGCTCGGGGGTACGTTTGGGTGTCCGGGGCTAGAGTTCATAACCCTTGAGTGTGTAGTACCTAATCGTGTCAGGATCTCCTCGACCGACGACGAACTCTGTTGTACCGAGCTACCGCAGTACCACTTCCTTACGGATGGTTCAGCACTAGCATCTGCTAGATCCCTCATGCATTTGCATTTCACTGGCATGGTTTTCGAGATGTCATCTTACTCGAATGTTCAGGTTCAACTCGGTCCTCAATCACGCTCCCTCTGATATGTCTAATCAGCTCGTTCACCTTGGGCTCAGGAATATCGTCTCGCTAGTTTATGCTGTGCATCTCGATAAGGTCGAGCAATTTCAAACTCTTCTCTTGTGAGGCGCTAATCCGAATAACCGTGGTTTGGTTATCGATGGTGCAGGTTTATAGTGTAATCGACTTCTTGGCCGAGGTGGGTATTATACTATATCCCTCATTCGCGAAGCTACACTCGTTGATGACTTGAACCACGCGAGATGCACAAACACAGATCTTGCTCGGCGCACTCAACACGGACGGCCCTGAGAAGGGTGTATGCGTCGCCATTGACCCGTTTGTCAAAGGAGCGGATGGAAATATGGTGTCAAAGCTACATGCCGCGCCGATGTCGCTTGATGAGGTATTGGAGGTCAGATCCCTCATGGAATCCTGCGCCATCCCACGTTCGTCGCGAAAGAAAGCTTTGGGTTCTCTGTAGGAGATCCAGACACGTCTATCTTGGCTACGCCCTACCATCTTAGATCTCGGTTATTTTATTTGGACTGTATTTCACTTTGTCGTGCTTGCTCGTCGACAAAGCTGATGAGCCTTCGTGCGCACTGAAAGTAAGCATATTGTACTGCACCATGAAACCGGCGCCATGCTAGATACGAGTTTGCTGCCAGGTATTGACAACGGGTTACGTTGCAGAGCGAACAACGGGATGCCACACACGTTCCTCCCTCTCCTCGTCCCTGAAGTAGGGTGGTACTCCATGATTTTCTTATGTTAGTTTGGGGGACGGATCGCCCGTCGAGGAGGCAAGCCGTCGGGTAGGCTATTGCCATTGAATTGATGCCTGAGGCTCACGAGCCTCGGACGGCGTGGATGAATCAGACACTGATATTCTGGAGCCGGCTTAGTCACTGCTGTGCTGTGGTGTCATGCCCTTACTCAGCTGAGCACATTTGTCATCCTCTCGCCCAAAATTCCCACCTTATAAGTATCTTCCATCACTGTCCCCTTCTTCCCCCTCGACGAGTCCCCGTGTATTTTGTGAGTATAATTTCTACCTTCTCCTGCCGTGCCATTGTGTTGCCGCGAGCCTTGACGGAAACGTGCGGTAGAATTGAAGGATACGTAGCAACCATGGTGGATGCAATGCAAGCCATGTGGATGGACTGTAGGTTTCATAGGCGGGTGATACGGCACGGCGACTCGAGAGGCACACACAGCGCATTTTCGTTGCTAATTCTTTGTGTCCAGATAATCCGCTAAAATGGGTCGCCGCCCAGCTCGCTGCTACCGCTACTGCAAGAACAAGCCCTACCCCAAGAGTCGGTATAACCGTGGTGTTCCCGATTCCAAGGTATGTCTCTTTCCCACAATCTCCCATTCTATCCGATTCTGAGCTTGGTCTCGCCTTTTCAGATCCGTATCTTCGATCTGGGACGCAAGCGTGCATCTGTTGATGAATTCCCATTCTGCTGCCATCTTGTTTCGGACGAGTATGAACAGCTTTCGTCAGAAGCACTGGAAGCTGCTCGTATCTGTGCCAACAAGTATGTCACCAAGACGTCTGGAAAGGATTCTTTCCACTTGCGTGTCCGTGTCCACCCCTTCCACGTTCTAAGGATCAACAAGATGTTGTCCTGTGCTGGAGCTGATAGGTGCGCACGTTGTGGTCGTCGATAGAACCGCCCCCTGATACTTGCGCTTCTAGACTCCAGACTGGTATGCGTGGTGCCTGGGGCAAGCCATATGGCACGGTCGCCCGAGTCAATATCGGCCAGATCATCCTCTCAATCCGTTGCAAGGACAACAACGCTCACGTCATCCAGGAGGCTCTCCGCCGTGCCCGTTACAAGTTCCCCGGTCGTCAGAAGATTATTGTCTCCAAGAAGTGGGGATTCACAAATGTCAACCGTGAAGAGTACCTCAAGCTCAAGGAGGACAAGCGTGTGTTGCAGTACGTGCTTTTCTTGCAGTCGACAACATGTAAGTATTCGTTCAATATCTAATAACTTTTCGGCAGGGATGGTGCCTATGTACAATACATTCGTCCTAGGGGCCCTCTAGAGGCCAACCTGCGCGCACAGCTCAGGGCCTGAGACATTCCCTCGAGATAACACGCGTTGATATTGACTAGTACCATTCAAGAATGCTACAGCCTTGATGACATTATTTATCTGAGCTATGTAAGTCGCGCTGCGAAGGCAGCTATTGCTTGCCGCATCTCGTCATCCAAGTCATATATTGGCATATGCCCTCTATTCACTACGCCATCCCGTCGCTTCCATGGATGGTGGTTAGGGGAACGAGGGCAAAGAGCAACCCCCGACTTCGATTTAATCCAGTGTGAAACATTCTGCCCGTGTTTCTCATGCTTGATCGTAGATGGGAACAATTTGCTTTCAAATGTAAAAGTCACGCCATCACGTGGAGCGAAAGCGATGTCAGAATGGTCCACCGGTCGATACCGAGCTAAACAACACCCTGGTAAGCATGATAGCCCCAAGTCTACAGTTTGGGAAGCTCATAGTACCACCACTGTGGTGCTTGTATCCTCATAGTGTGTTATAAAGCCCGCAGTTTCCGAGCTTCCTGCCGAGTCGGAGCGTGAACCGATGGTAGATCCGACCCTGCTGAGTGATGTAATCGTTCTCCCCGTCTGATTGGCTGAATCCATTTCCAGTCTTGACAGGAGGTATGGTTTCGGGATGTTTCATTGTCCCACTTTGACACGTTCACGTTCATTTGGATTGCACCATCTTCGGCTTTGCGATGCTACCATATTCCGACATCAGAACGTCGTCAATGGATCTTGGGGGGGCATCAAACGCAATTCGATCGCCGTCAAAGGAATCACGACCATTATCTATATGAGCGCTGTATGCCATCGTTACCGGACAATATAATCAAACTTCATCAGACATACGCGATTTTCTCTCTTGTGGAGTGTTGTCAGGCGATGTCACGACATAAAGCAGAAATCAGCCATCAGGGATGGAATGGAATGGAGCTAGAACTTCTTTTTTCTGTCCAGATCCTACCATCGTGCCTGTCAACAGCTTATCGATCGCGCTGGCAGTGTCTCGAAACGAGGGTCTGACAAGAATAACCAACAAACTGCGGATGGGGGTCACTTGCTGTTTTGGGTTGCTAGGGTGATGCCTCAGGAGGCGTATTTAAAGTGCTCTTGTCGAGCGTTGTCCGCATCCCCATCCTTTCTATCACTTCATCTATAACATCATCATGGGTTGGTTTGACGCATTCCAGGACTCTCATGACGACGTCGTACGTCTGCTTGCCGTTATCTATGCCTGGATTGGTGGCATTGATGTTGCCCTGGGATACTGACCCACCGTTGCGATACAGCACAACAACGGTAGCTTGACCCACGACGCGCTCGCTGGCGCTGTTGCATACGAGGTTCGTGCTTGTTTTTTTATCTGCATTGTGTCTCGCCACGCCAACTGCCGCTGTACATTGTTGCGTTCCATCTAGGCTGCCAAGGCCTACGAGAACCACGTTGCTAAGAACGGCCAGCCCGACAGCCACGCCAAGGCCAAGGAACTCCTGTAAGCACACCCTTTGGCCATTGAGTACCCGGGTTGTGTACTGATCTAATCTCGATCTTTCTAGCGCTGCCGCTGCTGCTGCTGCCATCACTCATTTGGCCGAGACCAGGGGGGTACGTGTGGATGATCTGATTTCTCTTCGATCATATTGATTGAACCTTGACCGATGTTCAAAGCGCGATGCCTGGGATGAGTACAAGGAAAGGCAGGTCCGGGAGAGAGGTAGGTTTTTTGAATTGATTTTATTTGCAATCTTTGTCGTCGTTCTGACGTGCGATCGCATTGAAATCAGCCGACGAGCACATCGAAACCATCCTTACCGAGCGGTACAATTGAATTATCTAAATATTTGTCTTGGATTGCAAGTGAAATTGCTGTATACAATAAATAACGATTTGTGCATGTGACAGATTTAAGGTATGAACAGCGATCAGGGTGAAAATGTTTGGGAATGACGGGGAAGAGATGTGGACGAGCTTTGGTTGAGCTTCCGACGGCGCACGCCGTGGGGGAGCTCGGTTATAGACATTCAAGATCCTACTTATAGAAGCTTTTAACTCAGCCGGAAGCGGTCGGTACCCAACTTACCCGCGTGCGTGCGTGCATAGGACTACGACGTGACCCGTTTGACAGCGGTTTTTGGGTTTTTATACGTCGTGGAAGTTGCCTTCGATCTTGACTAGAAAGCGTGGCTGGCTATTCAAGTCAGCCTTGAGGGGACCAGCATCGTATGATTAGTGACATCTGGAAGGGATGATGCTGTCCGAGCGGCGGTGTTTCGAGATCTGCTAAGATAAGAAGTGGGCTTTAGATCGTCCCGACAAGATACGAAGTCGAACACGACCGATTACCTCGGTGCTGACATCACACAACGCAGTGACGGTAGGTTTGCGTAGTGGGGTTTTGAAATCAAAAGACAAATGGGTCGAACGGTCGCCACGGCGGGGGGGGATTTCATCTGGTCAGGATGGTTTTACAAAGCGCCACTTGGGGGGGGTCTGGCTCAAGTTTCATTTGGCACAGAATTTCTGCTTGTTTCGCTACACGCTGACGACGTTCGAAAAACATGTTGGATCCCGGATCGGCGGATCCAGTTCTAAAAGGCCGGACAAAGGTTTGGATTTGGATTTGGATGGTCGTAATGACTCGCAGACTGCGCCGTCGACGAAGGACCTTCCTTCGATTCTTTCGTCAACCTACGAGACTGTTATTCACTTGATCATGCTTTTGACGGCATCTCCCACGCAACTTGACATCACCAGCTCAGCGGGATAACCGCTATCCGGCCCCTAGGGATACGCACATCTTTCCTGCCTCATGAGTATCGTCTCTTTGTTGTCCATACGCACCAAGTTTAGAATCGGGAATGAACATAATCAGACAGGGTCAGGGGGTTGTAAAGAGAGATTAGAAGGTCAGGTCATTTCAACCCGAAAGACCTCGACGAAAGAGAGTATCCTGTGAACCGTTTCAGTGGTACACAATAGCGACGATACGCCCCCCTGGGCCAGTCATGAGTCCTGCAATTCCTCGGCTTTTCTTGGACGTGGACATCGACTATGCCGATGTTTTTGGCCTAGTTTAGGTGGGGAGCCGGGCTAGCGGACCTCGTTTCCGCGCTGACGCTTGTCAAAATGGGGTACGGGTGACAAGAGAATGTCGAGCACCGAAAATATCAAAGGGATGCAGGGGTCGCTTCTAAGTCCAGCTCTGCCCTGGCCCGTATATGTGGCCGATCGAGAGTCGAAGCGCGAATGTGTCCGGTGCCGCTGGTGTGGACATACTAGCGAGTGGGGTATCGAGCCGACGGAGTCGTTGGGCAAGTTCAACATCCGCGGATCGCGTTCAACGTACCATCAACGTTTCAACATTCGACTCACAGACCAGGCCGCAGTGACCATGAAACCACTTGTACATTTCACACTGTTGGCCCCAGAGACCCCATTATGATTTTCTCCCAGCGGTCTCCTGCATTGGCCCAGATTTGTTTGCACTGTCCCTGTTTGCTAACAATTGCGCCTCTCGCCTCCCTACTCTCCTCCAAGCTTCCACTTTGTCTTGATCTCGAGACAGATTACTTCAGGCCGAACAGCTGATAGCACCAGCATCACTGTCTAGTATACTTATCCTCTTATGGGTCACAACGTCTCCCCCAATTTTCCCTCTCCGTTCACTGCGAGCGTGGACCCGCGACAGCAGCCACTTCCAAAACCACCATCCTCACTCGAGGTCATCACGGACTGTATTCATGATCCTGGATCCTCCTACCCATCGGCGGGTTCGTCCAATACCACTTCGTACGTGCTCTCCCATGCTCTTGTTCCCAATTCTGTTCCCTCTCCTCGTAATTGCCCCATCTATACTTGGCCCCTCAGTGCATTCCACCTCAGGTATCGATGTCCTCTCGGTTCTCACCCGAGTAGTGAGCCATCCCAATCCCACCATCCAGCTTGGTCGTCGATCTTTCATGCTTACTCGTCCTTGCGGACTTGAGACAATATGCCTGCCCCACTATATGCGCTTCTTCCATATTCTGTCGTCTGACGGGTATATCGAGCACAAAGTTCCTGGACGTAATTGCTGCTTCTTGCAGCCCCCAACCGGTAACGTCGTGAATCACGTCGCTTCGCATCCCCAACGGCCGTTTCGTACATGGGCAAATCGGTCTCGTGAGCGCACTCCCGTTTCCAGCACAAGAAAAAGCATGGTCGACAGGCAGCACGGCGACGTGGAGAGGGTTAATCACGGCACGCAGACAACAGTGGACCATGTGCTAGAGTGCGCACGTGCCTTCCTTGTTTTCATCAGTCGTGCTGATCTTGATGCCCTTGCCGTGTAGCGATGGTGACCTTTTGTGTGGAATGTTTCGCCTTTGCGTAATGTGCTTGGTGTGCTGCGGGCTCGTGGTCTAGGACGCTGGCACGCCCGTTGCAACTCGATAAGCGGCATACCTGACGTTATGTCGTCTCACCCATAATTCAACATATGAATCCTGTGCTTGATACTCGCCATTCGGGTTACCAACTTCTTACGCTCAGTGCCGGTCGTGAAGCCACACCTCTTCGTTGAGGTCCCACAATAATCTCGCACAGCCGCAGGACGAGCTTGGTTCCGAAATCTGAAGGAAGCAGAACAGTCTTGCATCGACTCTGCTCACGGGGGACTAGTTCAATCGAGCGGTATCCGGGAAAAGTGCGTCCTGTTGCGCCTTAATACACAATTCAGCTCATCCGCTACTCAGGTCACCCAGTCGTGTATCCTGATTCTGGTTGATGAATCTGCACTAATGGTTCGGTGTCAAGCATCTACTGTGAAGCCGGGAAAGCTCACTGGCAGTTCGATGGAATGACCAATTTTGGATATAATTGCCACGATATAACATGAATGTATCCCCTGGGTATGAGTGTTTCTTGCGATGTTGATCCCTATCTGATGCTGCGGACACCGTTATCTTCGCGCTCAGTCTTATGCGGCTTTGCCAAATCAAGTCATCTGTCGCCGCAACCATGAAAGACACGCGGTTGGTGACATCATGCCGGCAGCCATAGATAGAACAATCGTGAGAGGTAAACGTTCGCCCTTGACCCACGTCTTGTTCTTCCGCTGACCTGTTGTATCCCTCAGGCGAGCAGCGCTGACTCAAAGCTGAGTTTCCTACAAAGTTGGTTTCCAACGAAGGGTACGTACCAACCATCCTGGATATCGTGCTGGTTTCATCCCTGACTATCCACCAAGATACGATGAAGGTCGAGACAAACATCGATTCTAAGATACGGGCACTAGCCTTCCTACCTGACGCTGAAAGGCCCCGCATTGTCAGCTGCGAGGAGAGCGCGGTTCAGCTACGCCATCTGGAAGATAATCTGATGGGAGAGATAATTGAGTCAAGCACTGGTGTTCTCGCCGTCGCCACGTCCAGAGATGGGGGCCGGATCGTCACTGGTACGACTGATGGATTCACGATTTGGAACATGGCTGGGGGAGTCCCAGCCAAGGTGGTACACCACCCCATCGATGGAGTGAGGACCGTTGATATCTCTTTAGACTCGCAGTGGGTTGTAACGGGATCAGATGCCCGCACTGTTGACGTGTGGGACGTATCCACGGGCAACAGGCGCCCGGACCTTGGACCGCTCAAACATGAGTATAACGTAGTCGCAGTCAAGTTCTGTCCTTGTGGCGCGCGCATCGCTACAGCCACGCTCTTTGGCTCAGTGCGAATTTACGCCACTAGTTCGGGGCAAAAGCTCTTCACCATCCCGATTACGGTCACGTCGACCCTCTCCTTCCCCAATATTACGCTTGCTTGGTTCGCCGATCCGACCCGCCCGCAAATCTTCGCTGTGTCCCAGGGTCAAATCAAACGTCTTGACTCTAAAGATGGAACCGTGATCTACCAATGGCCGGTTCGCGGTGGGAGCCATCCCTCGTCCATCGCTCTATCACCCAACGGCAAACTTATCGCGTATTCTTCGAATGATACCCTCCTACTTCGAGATACAGCTACCGGTCAGCAACTCGGCGATACCCTTAAACATAACGGAAATATATCATGCATTGCGTTCTCTCCCGGAAGCGACTTCCTCGTAGCCGGAGCGGACACAAAGTTCGCCATTTGGGATCTTCGAAAGCTTCTTACCGACCCCTCTTACTTCCTTGACGTGGGCACTTCTACTCCCTTGTAGCCACCCGAATCTGATGACCGAGCACTAGACTACCATGGAGTTCGCCGAATCGTGTGCGCATCGCAAACAGGATACGGTCAAGGATTCACCTCCCGTAAGTGGCCGCTCATGGTTCCGTCGTCAATCTATTCACATTACTATTATCTGCAGTCCACTTTTTTGTTACCTCTCATGAGCATCAGCAATGGAGCAGTCAAACCATGGCTCCATAACTACTTAGAGTATGCGGAGGAAGTGTTCTCAAAAGAAATTGAGGATTCTGCATCTGCGCCTAATCACAATACATTTGCTAACCGGGCTCTTTTACGAGGACGTTTAGGAAAGGGGAGCGAGGCACTGAAGGATGCCAATCAGGTAACATTCCATTAACTCTCTCAGATATTTGTGTTCACTTGAGAATGCAATCAGTCTCTCCTCATCCAGACATCAGCAATAGGTCAGATTGCAAAGACCATGGCCTTCATCCACCAGAAGGAGCATGAATTAGCCAGACAGGAGATTCCCAAAGTACTTGAGACTGATGACTCAGGTAAACACACATTCCTTCTGAAAGTCATCCAGGTTTGTATTCGACATCCTAAAGTTTCAATTACTTGAATAATGTTCATTGGCAGAGCATTCTCTCTTGTTTTGCTGGGAAGTATGATGAAGAAACATCCCATATTAGCAAGTTGAAGGGGGATCAAAAATTATTGTTTCTTGTTCAGGTATGTACCCTTTGTGGTGGCACTATGTTACTTCAACTCCAATATCTCTAGGCAAACATGCACTTGTCTAAGAAAGACTTTGAGGCTGGAATGCAGTCTTTCAAGAGGGGACGAGTACCATCCATTTTCCCTTATGATGAAACCCCAGAAATGCGAACCATTTCATTTGTAACTTCATTTTCCTTCTGTAAATATGAATTGATAGATGCTAACTTACTCTTCAAGATCTTTGGATGGAAGTTCAGTGGTCTTGGAATCCAGATCCAACAGAGAAAATGTGAATTCCTACTGAGCAAGGGAAACCCAGAAGCTGCAGACCTCTTCCTTAAAGTAAAGGATACCTATCAGAGGGAGATTGCAACCCATGCAGAACTCTCAACCTGGGCCTTAGGTGTGTGGTAAAAATATTGATATAAAGGAAAATGATTCAAATGCCTCCTTACAGCATTCGGAAGACATTGTCTCAAAGAGCTTGAGGGCCTTGGTGACAAAGCTCTGAATTCTGGAGACTACAAGGAAGCTATCAGACAATACAAAGCCGTAGAACCCCTGATAGGAGTCCCAGATTTGAAATATGCCCTACTCCTCAAGCGAAGTGAAGCACATGCAAAAGTTGGTCAAGATAATTGGATGGCAGCCTTGCAAGATGCAGATGAGGTACAGTCTCTATTGCATCTTCCTGCATCTTATATGATCCTATGTATATTTCTACCAGGCAATCAGAATAAATCGTTACTCCCCCTGGGGCTATGACAGGAGGCATGCAGCACTATATCTACACCAAGACTATCACGAAGCAGCCGAAGCACTGGATGAGGTGATCTCGTATCTTGCAGATTCTAAGGATGAAAAATCAATTGGTAAATCTCTTTTGCATCGCAGTACATAATCTAAAGATATCATGTTGGCAGAACTACGAAATCGAGGGGTGAAGCCTGCCCAGACAAGAGCAATCATCCTTAAAGTTGTCGAGGCCACTCTTGCTCAACCACGGCCGCATATGTTGATTCACACCAAAAGCGGACGTCTCTGCGACAGGGACAAGCAAATAGAGGCATTTAGAGCGGATCTCAAGTACAGGGACCTCATTCTGTCCCCGACGGAGTCACTGGTCACTGCTAATATCGACTGGGAGGAAGCCATTCAGCAATACTTCTACTATTCTACCTTGTCCCACACATGGGAAGATAGTGGTGAACCCGAATTCCGTCATGTCGAGAAGAGATCGGTGGACAGACTCACGGAATCACCTCCCCACATGAAGCTGCGAACGTTCTGCAAGAAAACTCACGATCACGGCTATTGGTGGGCTTGGAGTGACACGTGCTGTATCAACAAGGCCGACAAAGAGGTGTTGAACGTGTCGCTGCGATCCATGTATCGCTGGTATTCCGAATCATCGCTCACGATAGTTCATCTCAAAGGTGTACATGGCCGGCTGGAGGTTGACGTCACCACCCTCTTGAATATTTTGGATGAACTGCTGAAGGATTTCAGAGAGTGTAGGTGGAACGAGCGTGCATGGACCCTGCAGGAGTATTTTGCGTCCAAGGTTATCCATTTCTACACGGAAGACTGGCAGCCGTATCTTCCCATCCATCCCCATCACGCAGACACCACTGGCAACCTCACCAATCACAAGGAACACCGCGCCATCCAACGAGGGATGGAACTCGTCACTAAACTCGATGCGATTCGTCTTGCCGCTCTCAAGCCAGGATCCGAATATGCACGCGAGAAGCTCCGCCTAGCTTCGGCACGAAATGCTACGAAGAGGGAGGACATGGCCTACTCCTTGTTGGGTATCTTCAAGGTCACTATCGAAGCCATCTACGGCGACGATGAAGTGCCTCGTGCGCTTGGTCGCCTCTTGGGGGCGTTACTTACCCAATCCGCCGACGTTACCATCCTGGCTTGGACGGGGAAACCATCTGAATACAACACCTGCCTCCCTGCTGAGATCACCGTATACCAGCAGCCAGAATCTCACCACGTCCCCAATCCAATCGGGGGTGCGGGGCTGCCTGCCTCGGTGGTTTCGAGTCTGTCCCCCGCCGTTCTCAACTCAGCTGTAAGGCTTCATGAGCGCCTAGTCGAGTCGCCACCGCCTGAACTCCACCACGGCCGTCTCAGGCTACCGTGCATTTGCTTCCCGTTGTCCGTTCCCCGGGATCTGAATTCCCGCAGCTACACTGTTACGTCGCCATTGCTCGGGAAAGTCGAGCTGAAGACAGGGGATGACTTGCCCGGCTCACGCGATATGGTCCTCGTGCATCCGTGGTTCTGGCGCCTACTGGACCCGGGCATCTCCCTGTCGGACTCTGCTCGACACAAAAGTGCATCGAGGCTCATCGCCGCTCTCAGACAGCCATTTGGAGCACTCTTACTTGCTTTGAATCAGTCTGCCCAAGTCTATCAGCGTATTGCTGCTGACCAACTCATCACGGTGCAAATTGGCGAGGACGTTTCCCCGGATCAACTCCTGGACAACATACGTGTGCTATACATACGCTAGTGGTTGGTTATCCTCTCCGAGCTTTACCATGAGTGTGTTTACCTTTATCGTCGTTACCTTGCGCGTTGTTGGAATCTTTTTCACGACTGATCGTTGCTTATCCTTTGTACTATGTACTTCTTCCCCCACTTACACCGTCCTCCCTTTGTAACTGTTGTACGAAGAATTTGGCCACGGATCTCTCGTTTGACACATATCCATCATACCGCTCTGTTTCAAGGCTCAATTTCAGATGTTATATGCTATGCGCGAGAGATAAGAAAAGTGAATCAATGAAGCACCAACTACATTTACATCCGACACGGGTGCAGCGGACGTGACCAGTATTCACGTGCAGGTCAGAACGTGCTACTCACGGGAAAATGGGAGGCGTTACTCCCCTCGGATATTTACTACGTCTCCGGTGCGGTGAAGACGCGGCGTGGACGGTCGTATCCGTCTCACGGTACCTCGGGGAGCGGGACGGAGGAGGTATTCTTTCGCTGGTGTCGGCCTTGTCGGTCCATGTGATCAACGAGGCACGAAAAGGTGAATATTTCGAACTAGATTGTTGTTGTAGGTCTTCACCGTCCATACGTGACCCGCGGAGGGCAGCCGTTTTGGGAAACATCATCGTCGCACAGGTGCGCGTGGTACCAGTGTCCAGGCATGGACATGATGTGGATGAGTTCTCCTGGTCCTGGTCTTGCTGGCGCTCTCCCATTTGCCGGTGCACGCATGTTGACGGTGGAGTTCATTGAGCCATTTTCTGGACTGCTCGCTGCTTGCACCAGGTAAGACCGGTGTAGCGATTTTGGGCGGCGGGTATGCGGGTACCTCGGGGAAGATGCTTGTGCTTGCGGTGGGTGGGATGCACACGACGGTATAAGGATTGTAGATGGCGGATTCGCTAGTGTGGGAGGTAAGAACAACGAGAACGGACTCGAGGCACAGGGTGCTTGGGATATATCAACTATGCTCCGAAACTACTAGGAATAAGGACTGGGTCAGGCCTGTTGGGCCAAACCCAATAAAGAGACGAACCTGAGCCTACTGGACGAGCCCGACCGACATTTCTGGGGTCTCATCAGTAGAACCGTTTTTCTGGCGCAGCCGCCGTCGCTTCGTCCGTTCCATGTTTGAATGCGGACGTACCAGAAGTGAGAGACGAGGAAACGATTGGCAACAGCGTGTTCAATCTGAGTCTGACCAGCGGGCCGAGCGGGCCGAAGCCGCTCCCAGCCGAGCGATTGATTGCCTATTTTCTACGCCGTCGTTCCCACCACTCTGCTCATATCCTCAATTCTGCCCCGGTCTAGAGACAAACTGTGGCCAGCGTTCATAGTTGCCAGAAACCACCACTATTATCACCGTCACCCGCGTGCGGTCCAGTTCCGCCCAATGGCCCACCTAGTATACTCGCGCCGGGTGGTGCATGGGTGCTCTCAAGAGGGTCTCCTGAACAGCGGGTAGCCCCAGAATCGTCTGCATCGTGTGTCCCGTACTTTCCCCCATTTTTCTCGCGTGTTTATCCTTCTCCAAGCTTCCTCTCTCCCTGGGTGACATCAGCACTACTACCTACCATACCTTTCCCCCTAACGTGTCGCAACGCCTCCCCCCCAAATTTCGTCCTCGTCTCACTGCGAACGTGGAATCGCGGCAGTAGCCACTTCTAGAACCATCACCCCTGCCCGAGGTCATCGCTACCTATCTTCTTTCCTCGCCTTCATCCACATGTTCAACCAACACCCCTCCGTATGTGCTCTCCAACGCCCTTGTTCTAAAGCCAGTCTCCTCTTTCCACGTAACTGCCCCATACGCAGTTGGCCTCCAAGTATATTGGGAATCAGGCTCTGATGTCCTCACGACTCTCCTACGAGTAGCGAACCGTGCCAATCTCCCTTTGGTCTTGTCGATCTTTCGTGCCTATTCGTCATCGTGGACGTGAGACGATACGACTACCCCACTGTATGCGCTTCTCC